>PVJL010009090.1:0-60299 GCA_004026885.1 Lyroderma lyra | reverse complement strand
TAGTTTAATATAATCCCATTCATTTATTTTTGCTTTTACTTCCCTTGCCTTTGAGGTCAGGTTCATGAAGTCTTCCTTGAGTCCTAGGTCTATAAGTTTAGTACCTATGTCTTCTTCTATACAGTTTATTGTTGCAGGTCTTATATGAAGGTCTTTAATCCATTTTGAGTTAATTTTTGTATATGGAGAGAGTTCATACTGAGCCATTTTCCTGCTCAAGCCCACTCCTACCTTTTTGGAGTGTACTTTCCCTTCAATAAACTATCTCTTTGTTTCACCACTTAAAAAAAAAAAAAGAGAATTTAACTCTAAATTTTCAATTAGAATAGAGTAGCATGGGGAAAATAATAAGATGAGCAAATAACAGAATAAACCTCGCACTCATTACAATGATGAGCAATCATTTTGCCAGCCCTGCTACCTAGTCCTACTTTGCAGATCTCCATTAACCTCTTCCTTACCACTTCTAAATCAATTTGCCTAGGCCCTAATATCTTTGTGCTAATATTATTGCACCCTCCCATTTACTCACTCTTTCAAGTATTTATTGAGTGGCTACCATGAATCACGCACTCTGCTAGGTATGAGGATACAACAGACAAGTTCTCCATTCCCAGGGAACTTTCCATCTCCTCGGTAGTTCAAATTATTACATGATATATAACAGCAAGGGCTATCCACAGGACGCAGAGAAGTAGTATGTAAAAGGACACCCAGCCCAGTCTTGAAGAGTGAGGTAGGACAGGAAGGCTCTCCTAGGAGGTACCACAGGAGTTGAATCCAGAAAGACAAGTGGAAGATAGTTAGTCAACAGATAGGGAGGAACTGCCAGATAGAACATGAACTTCCTTATCTTTCAGAAATTATGTCATATTCCAACAACATAATCTTTCTTAATCATCCGTTTCCTTGCATTATTCTCTAGGATTGGTGAAAAAAGCTTAAAAGCCACATTTCCAATTGAAAAGGTGAAATGGTTCTGCCCTGCTATCCATGCTCCTGCAGGATAGCTGTCCACGGTGATTAAGGCCACTCTTCCCAATATGCATCCCCTGCTCTCTCCAGGCCAAGCACCTTGCTGTGTGTGTTCACTGACACCCATCTCTCTGCCTTCACTACTCAGGCTCCACTACTCTGCCTCACTGCCTCCTGATCAATCTTTCAAGCACTAGTTTCTTGGTCTCCTGCCTCCTGAAATTGTCTCGTGCAGCCTTTTGAGGGTCATCCTCTCCAAATAAAACTCCATCTGCTTTGAAAAGTGTGTAGTTCATAAATTAGTTCCCAATGTTTATAAAGTGCCTATTATGGGTCCCTGTGGTTTTACATTCCTTGGTATTAATTTTCCCAACCAAATGTCAACTTTAAAGGAGACTTTTAAGCACACAAACAGCAGCAGAACACAAGGTCTGACAATTAAGTTTGAGAACTGCCACCGTGAGCTTATGTTGGCAGCACCTATACAAACAACTCAGTAAGGTTTCACAACTTTGGTATTTGTGTCTCACAGCTGTGTTTGTGTCGATGTGTGGCAGTGTCTTGCTGAGTGGTGTTCATTATTGCTGTTGTGTGTTTTCATGTGTCATTGCAAGAATGTCAAAGGTTGAATTAAAACAATGAACAAACGTTAAATTACTTGTTAAACTTGGCAAGAGTGGAAGTGAAATAAGAGACAGGTTAGTCCAGGTTTATGAGGCTAATGCCATGAAGAAAAATGGTAGTGTACAAATAAATTAAACATTTTTCTGAGGGGAGAGAAAGCATCGCCAATGAAGAAAAAACAGGGCAGCCAGTAATGAGCAGAACTAATGAAAACATTGCAAAAATTAGTTGAATTGTGTGTAAAAAATTATCAGCTGAGTGTGAGAAGTATAGCAGACTAAGTAAACATTGATAGCGAAACAGGAAAATCTTAACTGAAAACCTTGGCATGAGAAAGGTATATGCAGAAATGGTCCTGAAGGAACTCACCAATGAACAAAAACAAAGAAGAGTTGAAGTTTTGCCAAGACCTTTTAGAGAGGCAAGATGATGTTTTGGGCTGTGTTGTCACTGGTGATGAAACATGGGTATACCAATACGACCCTAAAGCAAAGTGTCAAAGTGCTCAATGGAGGTCAGCCAGTTCTCTAGGACCAAAAGTTTCAGCAGTCCAAATCAAGAGTCAAAATAATGTTGCTAACCATTTTTTGATAGAGAGATTGTTCATTATGAATTTGTACCAATTGGACAACTAGTCAATCAAGTTTACTATTTTAAAGTGCTAAAAAAGGGGTTCCCTGGTGGTGTAGTGGCTAGGCTTCGGCGCTGTCAAAGTGCTAAAAAAGTTGCATGAAAAAATTATTAATAGGTGAAAATGACCTGAACTTTTTGCCAAGAACTCAAGGCTCACATGACAATGCACCAGCTCACACAGCACTGTCTATGAGGGAGTTTTTACCCAGTAAACAAATAACTGTATGGAACACCCTCCCTACTCACCTAATCTGGCCTCCAATGACTTTTTTCTTTACCTGAAGATAAAGGAAATGTTGGAAGATATTTTGATGACATTCAGAAAATCAAGGGTCATACAATGACAGCTCTGATGGCCATTCCAGAAAAAGTTCCAAGATTGCTCTGAAGGGTGGACTAGGCGCTAATGTCAGTGCATAGCTTCACAAGGGGAGTGCTTCAAAGTTGACTGTAGTGATATTCAGCAATCAGGTGTGTAGCACTTTTTCTAGGATAAGTCCCCAAACTTAATTCTCAGACCTTGTATAGGATATGGCTCATGAATGAGGCCAATACACATCAGTAGAAAGAGGCAAACGAAAAAGTAAACTTGTGGTTATTGGGCCCATTCTTGCTGTGAGGCACAATGCTAGACCCACTTGTCATTTTGTGCATTGTTGTGTGATATGCCCATCAGTCACCTCACAAATGCTCAAAAGAGAACAGACCATGGTGGCAGAGACCCAGAATTCAAGTTTCTTTCAACCACGTCCTAGGTGTGTGTGAGTCATTAATCTCCCTGCATAATATTTCCACACTGAATAGCTGCTTTTCATGAATAAGTTACAGTTTTGCCAAGTAGAAAGAAAGAGAGCAAAAATGGGAGCTGGGGCCAGATGAGAGAGAATGAAGAGAAAACTCTCTCTTGAGATCCTCTGACAGACACATCTGGATACATAAAGAAAGCCTCCACTTTTAATCCTATAAAAACATGAATTACTCCAAAACATTGGACTGGATACTGTTATTCCAATTAGCAGCTAACACAAAAGGTCTGTCTGAAGAGTTTTCTGTGTTCCTCACAAGGATTCATCTGGCTGCTGGAGCCACACAAGCTCGTAGAGGCGAGTAGCCCCATCAGGATGGAGAACTGGGTAATGAAAGGGTCATTGTCAAAGACTGAAAGGTCTTCTCATTCCTAACATTTATTCAGGACAGAGAGAAGCAATAATATGAAGGTGGAAAACATGAAAAAACAAAACAGTGGTCATAAAAGAATGAAACGTGAGCCAAAACTTGTCTTTTTTTTTTTTTTTATCACAAATGCTTGTTATTTTGAATTGAGTATTTATAGCCGTTTTGTTGAAAATGAACAAAGTAAGCCTGTCACTTCAAGAAAATCAAATGAGAATACTTGTTGCCAGTGATATAAATCAAATTTTTAAGCAAATATTAGTATTTTGGAAAATATGTATAGGCTACTATACACCTAATAGCTTCTCATTAGTTAAAACTTCTCTGAGAATATCAGTGAAAACATTAAAAAATATGTTTTTGATATCTATAATGACTTGTGTCAACATTTGAAAGAACTATATAACTCAGTGAATCAATACTTTCTAAACGACCAATTACCGATGTTGAATAATCATGCATGGGTAAAAGAAAAAAATCAATGGATTCTAATATAACTAAGTACAAAAAGTTAATTGGCATTAAAGAAATGACTTCGTGTCAAATTTTGGTGTAATATTATGAAGAGTACCTACAGGTTTCCAGAAAACATTAAGATATTTCTGCCTCTTCCAACTACATTATCTTTTTGAGGCCTAGACTTTCTTCATACACGTCAACCAAAAAAAAAACCAAAACAAAACAAAACAAAAAAAACAAAAAACCACGTTGTGACAGACTGAATGTAAAAGCCAGGCCCGACTCTGCTTAGCTTCCGAGACCAGATGAGATCGGGCATGTTCAGAGTGGTATGGTTGTAGTCTAAACCATGTGTTAGTGAGGACTATAAATTCTCCAAGTTTTATTTCAGAAAATACATCTTTATGAAAATGTTATTTATGTTACCATGTCATGATTTATTCTTGTTATTTTTAAATAAATGAATAATTTTTCAAAATTTAATAGTTTTCATTTCTAATGCAATAAATACTGATAGACACAATAAGAACAAAAGCTCTTTGAAAAGCTGTGTTGTTACATGTGTAAAGGGGTCCTGAAACCAAAGAGTTTGAGAAATGCTGCACCAAGGGTAGCAAATCAACAAAATGGAATGCAAGTCCCTGAAAACAGAGTGGAGCAAAGCTGCCCTGCTGGCCTGGCCACTCATACTGAGGCTGTTACAACAAGCAGAAAGGAACTTTGTTCTTTAAGCCACTGCTGCTGGGTCTATTTGCTACATAACTGCTGCAGCTTAGTCTTCACCCTGACCAATTCAAGGCACAAATGGCAACAGATACACACATTAGGAAGAGCCCTGGTTCTCAAGAAATGAGTTCTTGTAAATCTATTCACTGAATAAACAACATTCGGCATGTGCAATGTCACATCAACTGTATCTGATACTCAATTTGATGCATCTCCTACTCCGCCCTTCCAAGCCTTTCACACACACAAATGAGTCCCAAGGATCCAAAAGTCATAGAATTGAATCAGGTTGGGTGAGAGGAAAAGACTTTTTCCATCAAGGTGGTGACACACAATGTTTAATCAGATCACCCATAGCAGTGGGAAGAGAGTAAGGGTTGCCTTTTGAGACTACAGAGCCTAAGAGACCTTCAGAATTTTTACAAGTCAACAATTTTTTAAAATAAATTTACCTTGAGTTAGGGTCTATCTACTTAAAAACCTTCCTCCTAAAAATGCTTCAGATGAATTATGCAAGAAAAGTGTGAAAAGCCATATCTCACTTGCTTTTAAACATATTGGGTGATTTAGGCTTGATTTTTCTTATGTATGAAATTTGACTTGCTTTTTACTGTGATCTTGTCACCATGCCTATGAATTAAATCTGAAAACTTACAAGTAATAGGCCATATTATATGAATCATGAATCCAAACATATTAAGTATAAACAGTTTTATGTTTCCTAAACTCCTAAACAGCCAGTAATTTCCATCTAGATATAGCCACATATTGCCATGGACAACGCATATTTTATGAGTGAATATGTTAGAAGAAAATTGTATTGTGTTGTTATTATTTGAGAGTGCTGCAAGAAAATACAAAATTGGACACCTACCGAGCACCAATACCTGTAATGCTCAATTGTATTAATAGAGAATGCCACTGGTATGAAAGACAGGAGAGTCTACAAGTGGAAAAATAAATGTTCCTTAACTTACCAAACCCTGCAATACTCAAAGAACACATGACAGGGAGGAGAGAATTAGAAAAGACACAAGAGCCCCACTGTCAGCTCAGTCTGCCATTAACCAGCTGGGTGACAAAGGGTGAGTCAATTCACCCATCTGGTTGCTCGTGTGTGAAATTAGGAGTTGGACTGAATAGCTCTATGATTCCTTCAAGCTTTAAATTTCGCCACCCTCTTTGCCATCTTTTTCCCCCCAAAAGACAAAATCCTGGTTTGCCATGCTCTGATCACATTACAGACTCTCCTGCCTCACAAATGGAAAACCAAAATCAGAGGGAGACCCCCTGGTTTCATCTTTTTGAAAGGATACCAGCTATCCATTGCAATTTAGATTTTTTTGAAGTTACTGACAAAATTAAATCCAATTAGAGCATTATTAAAATTGAATTCAGTTAGAGCATTATTAGTAATCAGTATAATAAAAAGCTTACTTTCCTCAATTTTATGATGTTTGAGTAAAAGTCATAAAGTAATTGCTTTTCATTGTGTCCTCTATTTGTGAACCTCAAGTTTCATATTATATTTGGCAGTAGAGAATAAAATTTTCTAAATTAAACACTGATGAAAATTTGATGATGCTATTTTACTTTAGGAAAGTAATTATCCCTTTTTCCTTGTAGCTACTTTTTATATTAAAATTCAGAAGGGAATGTAACAATTTGGTTTACCATTACTCAATACTGATAGAACAAGTGATCAAATTATACCCTTTAAATGAGTGGTGCATCCTTATATATTATTTATCTTCTAATTAGGATAGGAAATTATCCTTTGAGTTGCTGAGTTAATTACAAAGAAGACAGTGATAGTTTTGCAGTTAAGTTTGGATCATCAGTTCCTGATTTTAATCAAGCCTGTCTTCCTGTCTTCCAAGCTTCTGTTCTTCCAAAAATGTTGAATCATTTTTCTGGAGTGGGAGAGGACTGTGAGATTTAAGGAGGAGGGATTAATGCAACTGAATTATATCAAGGGGCTAGACCAGCAATACAGAAGTGATTTACTGAATATAAGATAGAGCCTTCCTCCCCATGAAGAAAGAGAGCTCTGAAAATTGAGACAGAAAAACCAGGTGTGTAATGAAATTGGTATTGAAAACATAGTCTTAAATTCTCTCTCTATTACCTGGAAGCAAAACAAATGGCCACAGTATATCACCTATACCAACTTTTCTATGCAGGTAAAACCAGAGCCTTTTAATCTTCTCTTGTATTTTGGCAATGCTTCCTTGCTCTGTTTATGTCAACACCTAATGAATTTCAGAATACACTTATGTCTATAATATTAACCCTCAATGTTTACTTTCTTCTAGTTTGGTTCAGACTCTCATTGGCTTGTACTTGACAAACACCCGATGCTTCAGGCATACATGCTATACACTGGAGAACTTTCCTGGGCAAACAAGTGAAAAACAAGATTATTTATTGTACCATGTATTTATTATCAATGCTGAAAAGGCCATGAAGTTGAACCAAGCTGCTGCCATCGGTCTCCAGACTAAGGTATACAAATGACTTCACGACTTCACTCTACAGTCCCTGGGGCCCCAACTCAGAAAACATGCATGAGGTAATCTTTAAATGGGAAATGTTCACAGAAAATGATATTTTACTTGTTCCAGTACAAACAACATTAACATTTGGTCTAAGACACACTATTCTGTTATCATTAGGAAATATTATCTAGAAGATTCATATCAAGCTATGGTGCAATTATCCTTTAATAGATGCATCATTGAGTTAAATGACAATGGTATTTTCAAAAATACTCTAATTGAAAAGGCTTTGCCACTATATATATGAGGGCTGACTGGAAAGTCTCCAGCCATGTAATATGAAAAATAGAGGCATTTATGGCTGGATTATTTCTGGACAGCCCTCGTATTTTTAACTCTGTAGGAAAGTTAACTCTGTAGTTGGGAGTGCTTAAATATTACCAGTAACCAATTCTATAAATACATGTTTTATAATGTAAACTGAGTGAGAATCCATCCATTTATTTTCTGATTCTAGAGCATACATCTGGAAAGAACTGCCCTATTTTCATATACCACTGGTTGCAGATAGCAATAAAGTACGTTCTTACCTAACAGTATTGTAACAGAACTGTATTCTGTGTAGTTACTATTCCAGTGAACAAAATTTAACCCAAAATCAAATTTGTAACATCAAACTGTTTTATAATGGGAATGACTGTAATTTTATCCCTGAGGAAAAAACTAAGAGAATACCCAAGGAAAGGAAAGTTTACCATTGGTTTAAACAGGAAGTAATAAAAAACTGCCCATATATAGGGAAAACTGGCATCTGTAATGAGCTCCAATAGTAACAAGACAGAACTAGAAAGTTAGCTGAACCATGGGTTTTCTTAGTTTAAAATTATACTTACTTAAATGACACTACTTAAACAAGTGGCATAAAAATAATCTGGATGCTGAAACAATTAACTTCCTAATATGTTCTTTTTATTAACCATGCATTAATACACAGTTATCCAGCACCGGTTCTATGGCAGGCTGAGCTCTAGGTGCTAGGGATTTAGGAGTGAACAAAACAAACATAAAATCACTGCTCCCACAGAACTCATTTTCTGGTGGAGGACACTGTCAATAAACAAGATAAATAAGCAAAAATACACAGTGTGTTCTACATGATGAAGGTTAAGGAGAGAAAATCCAGCAGGTAAAGGGATATGAAATGCCACAGGATGTGATGGGGAAGTGACATTAATAGATGGAGCAGGAAGGTATCACTTACGTGATTTCTGAGTAAAAATCTGAAGGAAATCATCTTTCATTAGAAGTTTTACTTTTCTGTCTCGACTACATTACCTTCTAGTTTCTGCCTTTATTTATATGTATTAACAAATAAAACTACACAGCGAGGGGAGAAGGCATGAACAGGGAAGAAGAGTGGGACATTTAGCTTTTAACTGAAAATAACTTTACCTCTGCCTTCTAAATTTATCAGTTTGTGTGTAATTTTGTGATGAATAAGTTGCATCCTTAGGTGTGGTCCTTGCTATTAATAATTCCATTTATGACTTTTTTGGGAAAGAGAACTGAGAAGAGAGATAATAAGATCTAGGGGGGCTGGTGTGTGGGGAGTGCTAGCAAGCTGGAGAATCAAAGAGAAAAATACCGCAGATAAATGTGTTGTTTTTAATGCATGGAGCTGCTTCTTAATTTAAATTGACATGGTGTCAGCTGAAAAAACATTTGATTTTCTGTTTTAATTCTCCGCTTTATAAAATGACCATGATAATTGTACCAGGTTTTATGAAGCTGAAGCTATACAGAGGTGAGAATTTTTAAAGTAAAAGCATTGTAGGAATGGAAGTTATTGCTTTTATTTCTTAGATTACCATAATCAAAACATATTGTGATAACAGAAGATGACAACAAAGTAATACAGAAATAAATTAACTGGTGACATTGTACTGGTAGTATAATCAGGTTCTGAAGCTGTGTTTTTATACCAAAGATATCATATGATGAATACTTAATCCTTCATTACGCTTGACCAGTATATCTAATCCTTATGGTCTTCAAAAAATCTGCTGTTCTATATTACACCTCCTTCTCATACAATCACATATGTTGATGTAGACTTCTTATGACAATTTCCAAGTTTATGTCTCAGAATAACCCAGGAGCACGTAACATCATGTAGTGACAGTTATTCCTGGGAAATATATAAGGGGGATAAGTTTTGTTCATCAAATGTTGTCAATTCATGAGGGCAATGATCAGGATCACCTTTGCTTTTTAACTTTAGATTCCTGGGTTCTACTCCAGCATTATTCTATTAGAACCTGTGGGGGCGGGGTTAGTGCCTGGTGACGTGCACTGTTAGGGACTCCACAGGTGACTCTGATCTGCAGGGTTGAGAATCACTGCACTGAGGTACGCTGCTGAAACCTATGATACACAATGTGACAAGTGAGGAACTCCGTGGAGAAGTAGTTAGTCTCCACCTAATTTAGCTGCTGCCCAGGTTCCTACCTGTCTATGAAAAGCAGTACTCAGGTTCTCAGTGTAAAGCAGTACTCAGGTTCTCAGTGTCTGAGTGGTTTCACGTGACTTCAGAAGCAGGGGACTAGAAAGTAAAACTTGGAAGGTGATTACTGTTTATTTTAATACAGGTACTTCCCAGAATGGCATCCGCATTGCATAGGTATCTCAGACTTGAAGGGGACACCCAACAGTCCCAGTAAGAATAGGCTTATTCTGCCCCATGTAAAGAGAGTTGTACCTGTTCTGGGCAGTCCCACTTGTCCTCCCCCAGCTGCCTGTACCATCATTCTCCCCTTCCTTCCTTAGTGATAGATCCCTAACTTTAAGTGGAGTACATTGTCTCCTGGAAAAACAAAGACATTGTTAACCTTCTTACAGCTAGGTAGGGCTTTGTGTCTCAGTTCTGACCTATGAAGAAGTGAAAATGGTGTGTGGGGTGTCCACAAAGGCTACTTAATGAGGCATGGCTCAGCTGGCGAGCAACTTTTTAACAGCTCACTTTTCTTTCTTTTGGAGGACTGTTCCATTGATGTGATGGCCAGAGTGCCAGCAGTCACTTTGTAGCAGTAAATACTAATGTAGAAGATGGAGCCGTGCACGGGGGGAGTGAAAGGGAAAGAATCCCCCTGTGTGCTTAATGGCATGATGGAGCCATCAGATCGAACTCCGATTGCCTCCCTGCAGACTTATTTTACATGGGATATAAACGTTTTTCTCATTTAAACCACTGTTATTATTATTTTTGCTATATGCTCCAAACTGATCCTAATTAAATAATAAAGAGGAACACCAATGGGCATATAAAGTTAGGGAGATATTTCAATTTGCATAGTATGCATCTTATAAATTCCTGATGCACTGAAATTATTTCCAATATCCTTTAAAAGCATGCTAAATTTGCACAAGTCAACTTATAAAAAGATTTAGTAGCATTTCAGCTTTACATGCAGAAGAAATAAAGTAAAATAATCTACCTTACCTCATTTATTGAAGAATAATTAGTGTAGTTCAATGGCACACTCAGCTGATAAAGATTAGAGATGAAAACAGAGCTGAACTAAACAGAGCACTGTGTTATAGGAAGAGTCAATGGCATGTGGAATAGGGGACAAAAAGGAAGTGATCTCCCCAAGGTCTCTGGCTTCGTTAGCTGCTGTAGATTGTGATGTCCATAAATAAGATAGGGACACAGAGGAGGAATAAAGGGGAAGGAAAAAATAGGGGTTTGGTTTTAACCTTGAAGAGCTTTTAAGATTCCTTTAGGATATAAATGCAAAATCCAGGAGAAAGTTAGAGAACAGTTTGGGAATCCAGGTTCACTTGCTTTTCTGTTTAAAAAAAAAATATGATTCCAAACTGATTACTCAATAAAGCCCAGGCTCCTTATGATTTCAAGGCAATTTACAAACCTGGTTTCAACCTACCTTTCCAGATCTGTCTTTTAACATCTCTGCCACTTTCTCCACAAGGCCCAACCAAACACACAACTGTTTACGTTCCCCCAAACAGGCTCACAGAAGCCTGTACATATTTCTTTCATAACACACATTTGCTTTGCTACAAATGTAATAGTGCCTCCTACACTAGACAGAACTATTTGCAGGCCTAGCCTATGATCTTGGCTATAGCACATCAAAAACAGATAAGCACTCCAATACTTATTTAATGAACTGAGGCTCACAAACCAGGCCTCTGTGTTTTTGCTTCCTCTGTTTTCCTTATCTATAACACAGAAAGAAATCAATGATGACCCCAAGTTGTCAAGGCTGGGTGAATAATACAGTGGCGACTTCTATCTGCAGAAACCAGATTAGAAAAGAATAGAAAAAAAATTGCCAAATAGCGAGCAAAAGTAAGGGAGTTTTATACAAAGAAAAGAGGTAAGAAATACACTTAAATCTCTGATACTATTATTTCACACAGCAAAATACATCAGGAGTGTGGAATTGATAGTTCACATTCGGTGAAGGAAGGCAGGAGTGTGACAAGGAACAAAGTACTGGGATGCTCAAGAGGCAGAGTTGGGTTGGATAAAAAAAGAGCACAGCCGGAAACCTCCCCAGCCCCCGGAGCACAGCCCTGTCAGCAGAGCGAGATGTGCTGTGCCACTCACTCACCCTCAGCTGTGCTTCAGAACTTGACCAACTGTACTCAGATAAACCCTACTTAAAGGTTTCCTAAATTCCACTAAGGCAGCATGGACTGTACCAAATGTTAAATACAGAGAATCCCAATCCGGCAATATATTGCTTAGCTTCTCCAATTTGCAATAAAAAGAAAAAAATAATAATAATGCAGTGCTATAGTACAGTAAACAGAGGAGACTTATCCCTGTCACATGAGAAAATTTCTGCCTGCTTTCTGTGCCCCATATTCTTATTTTTGCTGAGAATGAACAAAAATCATTGAATGTGTGTATTACCTTTTAATTAGTGTGATATTGGTATTATATTAACACAAGTATTAGTAGTATTATGGAGTACTAACAGCAGGAGAACTCAGATGAGCCCTTGTGAAACAGTTCATCCACATTTTATGGAAACACTGCAGATCTTTATATATGGCACTAAAATATGGTTTTAGGAGACTTTTCAAGAGACAGTCTGAAAAATGAAACTTATAGCATCACTCATTCCTCACTCAAATATAAACTGCTTCTCAGTGCTGGTTCTCAAAACAGGATCATATAAAGTCACAAAATGAATATGATATGACCCAGAAATCACCCTCTCTGGTATTTATTCAAATGAACTGAAAACCATTACACATGTTTATAGCAGCTTTATTTATAATTGCCAAAGTGTGGAAGCAACCAAGATATCAAAAGGTAAATGGATAAACTGCAGTACATCCCATACAATGAAGTATTATTCAGTGATAAAAAGAAAGGTGCTATCAAGCCATGAAAAGATACGGGAGGAACCTTAAATGCATATAGCTCAGTGAAAGAATGGATCCAAGAAGGAAAGGATACAATGTGTTTCCAACTCTATGACATTCTGGCAAAGCCAGAAACAACTATGGAGACACTAAAAAGATCAGTGGTTGCCAGAGTTAAGAGGAGTGGGGAGGGATGAGGGCTGAATAGGCAGAGCAGAGAGGACAGAATGTACAACAGCATCAGGAATGAACCTTAGTGTAGACTATGGCTCTGAGAGAGTGGGCAGGAAGGTAGATATGAGGAAGAGGAAGGAGAAATTACCCTGGTCCATTACCACCAGAGGCCTCTAAGTTGAAAAGATGAAGTCATCAGAAAGGGAATGAAAAGAAAGGAACTTGCCTGGTATGAGGCCCATTAACAGGTGTCCCTACATTAAGGAGGAAAGGAATGCAAAGAAAGGAACTGGCCTGCTGCTCCCACCCCCTATTTTGATACTCCTAAAATAAAGAGACAAAATCCTCAGGAAAGAAATGCAGAATAAGGAATCAGCCCTGACTCATTATCAACTATCCTCAAATTGAAAAGATAAGGTGATCAGGGAAATATAAGACACAAGGGAAACAGCCCCTTATCCAACCATGAATCCTGCTTCCCAGAACTCTGCTATTCTGTAGCTTTGCTTCATTCAAATAAATCACAGAAGAGGGAAAGGAGGAGAAACTTCCAACTATGGTATAAACCCCCCAAACAATGTAAGGAGATGCTGCTTCCCTTCCTAGGGTCAGCCTGCTCCACGCCTCGGACTGTTCCTTCTTTACTAATAAACTCTGAATTATCCTATACTTTCATGAATTCCATTGGACTGGATTCTTTCCTTCAAGAAGACAAGCGCTGAGGAAAAATCACCATTTCACGGGAACAGCTCAACAAAAGTACCACACTAATGCAAACTGTTCAGACTCGGGGAAGCCGGGGGAAGGCTGAGAGGAGGGGGCATATGGGAACTCTGTATTTTCTGCTCAAAACCTAAAAAAGTGCTCCCAAAATACAGCCTATTAATTTTATTAAAAAGAGAATATTACCTTAAAACCTCCAAGTCATTTAATAATGAATTCAGAACAGCATTTTGTTAACAGTCAGAAAAAGTAAACAGCTTGAAAGATAATATAGCATAATAACTTAGAGTACAGATTCTTTTTTATTTTTTAATACATGAGTTTTATTTCATCTTTAAAATATCACAAATAAGCCTGAGGAATCAATCAACATCTTGGCATTTCTGTGACTGGACAAGTTAGATCTTACCCATCAGCCTGCTGAACTGTTGTGTCCTTTTTCAGAAACAGATTCCATCCCAAAATTTTCTGATATTCTTGTTTTGAACTGTTGTGTCTTGTTTAATCAAAGCAGCTGAATTTGATGCAAGTTCAATATCATTTCCTTTAAGAATTAACTCATCTTTTAGGGCTTGAGATACTGAAAAAGCAACACCTGACCTCATCCAAACCCTGAGGATATATTTTTCACCCAAGAAATTTCATATTTCAACAAGAGAACCATTCCCACGGATAACGCCGTCAATGGGGAGGTGAGCATGCACAGACCTCATCTCGTGTAACAGAAGCCCAGTGTGACACCTTAGATCACGTTCTGTATGTGACTACAGACAGTGCAAACAGTAGCCAGTTGCTTTCTATTTCCCCACCATTTGTCAACCCAAAGCTCTTCTTTTTCTTTCCAAGGAAAATGAATTCTACATTGATGTGATTGAAATCCCTCTGCAGGGTGCCTCTGGGGCTCTTCACAAAAACTGTGTCCCTTCAGAGTGATGTCCACATTTTCTGGCATGTTCACAGTCTAACTGCTGAGAATGGTCTTCATCGCTACTGGTTTTTCCGTGATGACGGCTTCAGGTTCTTGGGGCTCACCAACTATTGATCCAGAGTATAAATTCTTGACAAGTGACTCAATCTATTTCATTTCAGTGAGACTCTGTTGAGTGATAACTGCATGTTAGGGGTTACTGCTGTAAGTGGATGGCATACAAAGTGAACACACAAAGATACCTGGTCTCCCAGAACTGATATTCTACCATGCAGAGACAGACAATAAAAATAAACCAACAGAGAATATAAATTATACAGCATGCAAGAAGGTGGTGGTGAAGGTTACAGAAAAAAGAAAAAAGAGAGTGGATAAGAGGGGATCAGAGGTGGGGGCTGGAGAGTAATTTCCTCATTTGCTAAAGGGATATAATAGCTCCCGCCATCTGTGGGTGCTATGTGGTCCATGAGATCTCCCATGTAAGGTGCTATAGTAATGTTGGGGACATTTAGAGATGACCTCTTACTACAATTATTGCTAAGCAAGAACACATGACAGTACATTTTAAAATAACTTTTATCATACCCACAATGTTTTAATTCCTGGTTTGTTTGTTTTTTCCTTGAATTGCTGAACTAACAGCAAATATTATGGGAAGTCCAAAATTTAAATATCTTAAGTAAGAGACTCATACGCTTCAGGAGAAAGAAGCACTCATAGAATTTGCGCTTGTTTACTAGTAAAAACCATCTTTTCATTAACTTTTTTACTTGCCTCTGCCAAGAAATTTTATATGTAATCACATGGATAGATTCTAAAAAAGATATTAGCACCCACATTTATACAGATTAGGTTTGGCTGCATAGGACAGAAAAACTCAAAGCAACAGGGACTTAAGGAAAGGTATGCATTCATTTACAAATTATAAAATGTCTGGACATAGGTGATCTAGGTCTGGTATCACGGTTCCACAAAGTCATCAGAGACCTGGGTTCCACCAGGTTCATTGCTCTGTCTCTCCTAGGGTATAGTAGACTAGGTTCCTGAGGTCAAAGAAAGCTGCCAGAGTCACTACATCCCTGTGACGAGCATCAGGAAGAGATAAGGAAGGGCCTCACATTTTCCTTTGAAGAGACTTCCCAGATGGCACTTTCCATGGCACTTCTCATGCTTGTGATTAAGCAAAATGCTATCCTTGCTCCTGAATGCAAGGGAGGCAGGGGTTGTTTAGCTGGCAGCACTGTGTCCAGTTAAGTAACAGAGGGAATGGCCTCTGAGAGGTAACAGCAGCTTTCAAAGGGGTGCTGCACAGTGGCCATTCCACTTCTCCAGCGGGCTGAATGGAATACCCCCAAGCCTCATACAAAAGGAGAAGGATCCCTTCTCTCTGAAGATTGTGTGTAGTGGCATGGAGAGAAGGGAATTTGGTGGCAGTTACTTATTACAGAATGACAGCCTTCTCTGTGTAATTTTTAAAATATCTAGTGACCCAAACTCTATCCAAGACAAAAAACATTCCAATAAAATTTAAAACTGGAGAAAGATTCAGAGATTTTTAAAAAGTTTGCATTCTATATAAAACACTACAAGAATGTAAACTATGGTGAATCTACATAATGGCTTATTACATAGCTGTTGAAATATAATTTTCAAATATTATTTGAAGACATGGAGAAATATTTGCCATGTAACAAGTGAAAAGGCAAGGTACATCACCATGTGAACTATGAGATGTATATAAATGATAATAAAGAAGTCAATGTAAATTAATTTTATGTAGCTTCCAAAATCTCTACATAGAAAAAATGTTCAATTTAAAATTATGATTATTTTAAACTGTGCATTCCAGTAGCAGTTCTGAACTGCTAGACTGGTTTTGCATTTTCCTACAATCTTTTGTATTATTTTAAAACTATAATCCTTAATCGTATAGAATTTCAAAAGTCTAAAAGTCACGAACCACCAGCACAACTAATAACACATTTTACCTTGGGAAAAAGAAAAATAATTCTCTGCAAGTGTTTAACTGGATGGAGGTGTGGAAACATGTTTTTTAAAGAAAATCATACAGTGACAAATGTGAAACAATATCAACTTTTTAAAACAGGTCCTATCTAGACCAAGAAACTAATGTCCTAACAATATGCTCCATTCTCATCCAATTTTAGGGTGACATTATTACTGGGATAATCTCTTTTTTAAATCTCCAGCTTTATTTTGATATATCTGGCTATAGGTGACCACTACATATCGTGTATTTCAACCTTCATTTCAATAATTATCTACTGTATGTTGTGAAAATTTAACAAATAATAACCTCATTTAAAATGGAGTCACAGGGCTAGAAGAGCTAGCTCTCAGGCATGTGTCACTCAGGGCACAGACTGACACCAACAGGAAGAGATGTACCTTGCATTTCAGACAGGAAGTCATACTTACTAACTCAGCAAGAGAAAGAAAACATTCCTCCTGGCCCAGGACCAGCTCAGCCAATGGGAGACTGCCATAACTCAGCCAATGAAAAGTCACTATACTTCAAATTTTCAGTTTCCTCTGATGGATTCTAACTTTACAACAGCCCCTTCCAAGCCCATAAAAGAACATTCTGAACATTCTCCTTCTTTGTTTCTTGGGACTTGCACACGGTTTGCTAGTAGACCACAATCCAAAACTGCAGCTTTCTGTTGTTTCCAGATACACCCATTTTGCTAGAGAAATATCCGGCTGTCTATCTGTTTAAGGTGAACAGTGTCAACAACGTGTTTGCCAGAAGACTCCAAACAAAGACATTATAACATGATCCGTGCTCTGTGGGAGCTGGGGCTGGTGGACTCCAGCTCTCTGAATCTAGCCTTCTTTCCAGGGTTTTTGCTAGTTTATCTGCTCCCTTCAGACACTGCCTTATAGCCTGTCTTTCACCAGGACTGCTCTTCCTTTTACAACATGCCCTGCTCTCCTGCTGTTGTATTTATTATTTAATTGTACCAGCCAAAAGAACCATTGTGTGAAATCCAGGAATCATTTAATATAATATAAAAGACAAAAAAGTATGTGAAAGGTATTGGCTTGAAAATGATTTTTTTAAAGTTGGTAAGAAAAATAATACTCTAATTAGCATAAATAAAAACAAAAGCCAGGTTTATAGGAATATGAGAAATTATATATAATTTAAAAAAAAAGAGAGGTAGCATTGGATAGTATACCAGAGCTCAAGGATCTCAGCTGAAAATAGTTATTATTGAGAGTTTATTGTAATAGTCTGTCCTGATGTTTGCCAACTCTTTTATTACAGAACAGAATCATACTCTCATTTAAAAGAAACAGCAATATATCTGTGAGCCAATCAACTTACATAAATCTTCTGGTAAAAATAGTCTAAAAACTATCTTTTGATCCTTAGCAATATAATACAAAAAGACAGTCAGCAAAAAGGAGCCCCAACACAGCGCCAATGTAACACTTTCCGTCAAGTCCAGCTGCACGTAGCGTTTGATGCAGGCATGTGTACTGCATCCCAGTGGGAAGCCCGCGGTATTAATGGTTCTATATCTTGTTACTTGGTGTATCTGGCTCTCCGCAGGGATTCTGATTTTCAAAGGTGCTGGTGATTCTTAGCTAAATACTCTGATAACTTTACATTGCCTGTGCTGAAAGCATGCAAGAATGACAAAATCTAATTCTAAATCTGAGGAGTGAAAATCTCAGGATTAAATTTGCTCTAGGGAAACAATAACCCTCTGAACTAGTAATGAAAAACTGGAGGAAATATGAGTATAAGCAGAAGATAAGAAATGTTAAAGTGCCTTCCCAACTTTAAATGGGGAGAAAGAATTTGTCAGAGATAAAAAATGTGGACCACTGTGTTCTCTTCCATTCACTGCCTATAACTTGTAAATTACAGACTGTCTACAAATGGTACATTTGGTACTTGGGAAATTATTTATAATTAATAGACATCATAATTCTTCAGCTGATAGTCTATCAGGTAACCTCGCATGCTTAATTGAAATGATTTTCATTCCATAGTGCAAGAAAGAGGCAGAGATAAATTTTTCTTTCAAAAGGATTCAGAACCAAGCTAAAGAAAAAATAAAAAAAAGACAATGTGATAATGGCATGCCATGCAAAGTCTAAAAAGAAAATGGATACCCAAAGGTAATGACAACATTGCTATTGTTTTTCTCACAGAGAAGATGTGCTCTTTAAAGATTTCCAATGCCTATGAACATGTTTGAAAAGTGAGATACAGTATAGTGGTCAAAATAAATTATGAACAAATTTTTTCTTACCATATGTTTGTTCTGTATTTCTTACAAAAGGTTGGAACATAGTTTAAAAACAGTTAAACAACATGTTTTTAGATTGTGTTCTAATCCCATCTCTCAGAAGAAAAAAAAAAGCTTCACTACAAGGCATTACTAGCTATAGGTGAAAAGATTATCAGGGACCTTATAAAAGGAGAAATGGTTAGAAAGTAGAAAAAAAATGCCTCATTTGATGATAATTGTCTAAGCACAGTGTGGTAAGATAAAATTAAAAGGTTCTCTCAAATCTCCTTTATTTGGGGTGAAGGGTGGGGAGGATAAACTAGGTTCTAGATTATGTTTGTGCCCTAAAAAGGAGAAACTATGATGTGATGGTAGTGTCTTCGGAACCCAACCCAGGGCCCCATACACAGAGGCTCAGTAGATGTGTGTTAAATGTTTTGCTGAGTGAATTTCCCAGCCAGACATATAAACATGTAGAGAATTTACATTTATATTCAATAGTCACTTAGGATCTATGTGCCCTTGCTGTTTTACTGGTAACAGAAAGCATATGCTCACTCCAAGCAGACCCTTTCTACATTCTTATTCCATCTGAATTTTCTCCTCTATTAAGTAGGAAATAATGTTTTCTTGACTTTGTCATAATGCAATACTCAGACTCCATTTTGGATCTTTCATAGAATGATCTACAAACACACACACATACACACACACACACACACACACACGCACACGCACGCACGCACATAAATGATATTCATTTGTTTGTTTATATGTTCTCTCATTTGGGTGACTGCCTTAATTGCATGTTGAATGCTCACTGTCTGCTAGTTACTGTGCCAGGCACCAAGCCACATTCCAGTTTGCAAATAGTTCACAGTTCAGGTCATTAAAAAAATAATAATAACATGGTAAGATAGCATTATAATTAAGATAAGGTACTATGACTATCTACCTTGGAGCAATAGGAAATGGTGATTGGGGTTTAATATTACACTTTCTTTTAGTTACATATCTTATAATACCTTCTTTGATTAAAATAGAAAATTTAAAATAATGTGATGAACAATATGCTCACTTAATTCTTATAATAATGCTCTTAGGCAGGTCCAATTATTATCTAATTTTACAGATAATGAAACTGAGACACAGAGAAGTTAAGTAACTTCTGTTAAGTAACTTGTAACATGTCTCACACATTTAGTAAATGTAAGAACCAAGACTCCAATCCAGCAGACTGGTCCTTAACTTCAGTTTCATACCACATACTACATCCATCAATTCCAAGTTACAAAACATCCACTGCAAAATCATAAAGGCTTACTATAGAACAGCTTTGCTTTCTTGCAAGATTTGGAGCCCTTCCAGATAATAAAACATTAATGTCATGCAAAGGAATGCTTGTTCATATCTTTGCATTGCAGAGCTGGTAGTGATGGGTGTCAGGGGGAGGGCTTATTTCCAGTTACTAATCATATCATGTCAAGATGAAGAGGCATCAGAAAATGGCCCCTAGAAATGTTTAATTGCTCCAAAAGAAGACCATTTCTACTGGTCCTGCCTCACGAAAAGCTATGGTGCAAGGTCTGCCTAAGAGCAAACCACACAGTCTGAGAAGTGCCCCACACAGCTACTTCTGAAAGAATGGTAGCCAACAACATACATGCTATCTCCCATATGCTCACTGATCAAGTTGGAAAATCCCATTATTAAGGATATATTCCTTAAGGATAACATCATCAACTTAGTTTTAAAAAAGAAAGGAAAAAGCTAATCATCCTAAAAAGAGTAAGACAATTATCAGCCATCAACACACTGGTATCACAGCCTTCTTTAAATACAGTTGAAAGCAAAGCCCTTTATAAATCAAAAGAAAAAAAGGTTTTAATAGAAGATTTAGGGGAGAAATAGGTGCTTATTTGCAGAAATACCTAGGATTTTCTTTTTTTTTTTTTTTTTTTATGTGGATAGTTCCCTGGCTGGGAATCGAACCCAGGCCACAGTGCTGACAGCGCCAGCGATGAAGCCTTAAGCCACTACACCACCAGGGAACTCTTAATACATTTCAAGTGATCAAAAATTCTGTTCTACTGTTTTATAAACTATCAAAATAGCTTCAAAATTCCAACATACTGATATCCACATTACATGTTCCAGAATGGAATGCTTTTTGCTCTTAGAAGGTTTTTTTTGGTTTTTGTTGCTGTTGTTGTTTGGTTAATTCATGTGTCCCAAAAATGGTTGCAGTGTCTCCAGAAGACTAGCTAAGTATGTAGCCAATACAGGGAAGGTGGGGGTGGGGTGGGATGAAGCGTTAGCAAAGAGAGGTCAAATGATTCTAAAAGCACATTGTTTATTTAATAATTTCCCTCCAGTCAGTCCTGCTAACCATGCCTGAAAACATTTATAAGGCAATCCCCTTCTTCTCCAATTGTTTTTCACTTTGTCCCCTATTTCACATTTACTAATTTGCTCTTTGCGAACACAGCAGACAAACCATACCCTTTTGGTACTTTAATATGAGCTACAGAATTGATGGAATGAGAAGGCATTTACTTATCAAAATTTCCATTTCCATTAAGTATAAACACTGGTTTATGATACAGCTTGCTCACCACGGATAAATTCAGAATAGCTTCTCTAGGGAAATTAGCAACCTGTTCATACCTCTGCCAGTGACCTGACATTTCCATTAGGAAAGTACATTCAGTCACAAAAAAGGACCAAGCATAAACTGGGAAATAGTGAAAATGGTATAATGAGGATAATTCCAAATTCTCCTTCAATTATCTTAATGCATGAAATATAAAATAGTACACTGATTCTTCTAAAAGTTCACAATACTATGGTAAGCTGTACAAGCATTTACAAGTAAGTACTATACCTGTCCAGCAAGAGGTATAGTACTTACTATAAAAAAGGAGAACAGGTGAAATAGTTGTCATCGTAGAGCTAGAAGTTCCTCTTGGAATTCTGCCATGTCAGTCTTCCTTTCTGAACTTTGATTCTGTGTATTTTTTATTTTCCTTTTGATTCTACAGTTTATCAATTCTGAAAACCTTTTTGTCCAGGTGGAGGCAGGTTCTTTTTTTTTTTCAATTATATATAATCATAGATCCAGGTCTTTTACCTGCTACAAATAAAGGAGAAATCCAAGCCAGGGGAGTTAGGATCTATCATAAAAATTCACCCTATGGAGACAAGATGTACTATCCAGGATTCTAAACTCCATTCCAAATCTAGACACTGGAGAATGTTCTTTGTTGGCAACTCTTAAAGGTGCATTTATCACTTTAAAACTTCCATGTATTCCTCACTTCGCACACAAGGCAGTTCAAGATGTGTGTTATCATCATGTACGAATCAATAACTGCTTTGGAATAAGTGGCTGCCACCATCAAGGCAGACTCTCTTTCTTAACCTTCTGGGATCTATATACAAAGACAGGTCTATCAACCTTGAGAAGATTAAAACTCAACAGGAAACCCCAGGCAAATTAGTACTTTCTTCTTGGATGCCAAAATGCACACTATTCTTATTATTAAGTGTTATGTGCATGGATGGTTGCAGTCCAGCAATGGGTAACACTCAATTTAGGATAAGCAGGGTTGGGTTAAAATCCCAGTTGTGCTCAGGACGGGTAAAGAAGGGACCGTGGTCACATCAACCTCTCTAGTCTTCAGATATTTCATCTACCCCAGAGTTCTTGAGGTGATTAATAAGAATGTATGTCTATACTTTGAAAAGTAAATGTGTTCTATAAAAAAGTATGAACTAAGTATTAGGATGATTACTTAACTTCAAGTTAACAGGACTCGAAAGGTCATACTATAAAATATAATTTTACCCAAAATTCACTGGTGGCCAGAGTATCTAGAACTTATTTTGCACCCGTGTGGCCACCATGATTCATCCATGTGCTTCTATGTCTTGCCTTGTAAGTTACGGCATAGGTGTGACAAATGTAGAGCCAGCTCACAGACCTTGACAATAGACAGCACCTAAAACCTTGACTTTAGTGACATTTTATTCCCATGACTACAAACAAAATCCAATTAAATCATTTTATAAAATGCTTCATATATTACTATATCAATTTATAATTTTATTACCTAGGTTCTGATGTCTTGATTCCTGAGATGCGTGAAGAATCTGAGTTTAAACTTAGTACCAAAGGTTTTCAACTTTAAAATTCATGAGGAAAATACACTGAGAGAGAGACATTATAGATGGTGATGAAAATTATCTCATCCCAGCATCCATTCTTTCCAACATTGACATGGTGTCAATAGGAGCCCCATTGACAACTACTTCCAAGCAGATGATTTTCTATTTATTAAAGAGAAATATTTTTCACATCCCAGGGCATATTGCTAATACAGGGATTTGTAAGCTCCAATTGCTTATTGGTTTTGGCAGAATTTTAACTGTCATAGTTGTTAGCTTTGCTGGTTTCAGATACCATTTCTCTGCTGCAGTACTCCATAGAAGAGATGTCCTAGATTAGAGATAAAAATTATGGAAGCCAAATAACAGTGATAAAGATTTAAAACCAGTCATGTGTAGAAGATGAATGTAAGGATTTAAGAGATAATTAAAAATAATAACTCATAATTATTTAAGATAATTAAACTACTGTAGCACACCACAAAGGTCCTCAGAACACATATTTTTTAAGACAAAGCTTTTAAATATTCTCTTTCAAAGGGGAAGTATAATTCTTCTTCTTTGTATTTCAGGAAAAAAGAATTCTACTTGCTTGTTTTATGAATAGTTAGTTCCTTGATGCAATCAAAATGGCCATTATCTATGTCAGATTCATTTAGTAGAAAAATGTATTCCATCAATAAAAGTGGAGCAGTCATTGGAAATGGTAGCTGTGGTAAAGTCCACTAGGGTGAATCCTGGGATTTAAATCTCTACCCATTCAGGGTTTCATTTGAAAAACAGTCATTTTACAAACAGAAAAGTTAGTATAATCCATCATTCTTCCAAGGGACCTGCAAACCTTTAAATGATTTTCTTTAATTCTAGTGACAATACTGTTAAAAACATTCTTTCACATCTACCTTACTTTCAACATGATTGTGTTAATGCCCAATTACCTTTAGAGAAGCCAGACATCATGTCCATATTATTCAGTCCATGTATCTGAATGTGCAACACATATAAAGGCTGATTGTTGCACAAAGATGTCTACGGATATTGTCAATATTAACTTGAAAAAGAAAACAGTCATCTGGCCACAAAATTAAAACATGGGTCTTAGTTACCTTTCCAACATGACTTCTCATTTAATCTTACAAGGAACAACCTGGATGAAAATGAAAGACTATAGGTTTGTGAGACAGAGCAGGCGGGAGAGTTTGACTCCTTTAAGACAAAGGCAAGAGACTCCCTATGTGCTTAAAGTAGTGGGTGGGGGTGGAAATGCAGTGAGGTAAGAGTCAGATTTACCAAGATACTTTTGTTGTTGCTTATGTAACAATAAGCTGTGTTTTTTTGTTATTTCATTTATTTTTTGGTAGCCTTGCCCATAATTTTACCTATTTGTAAATGCTTAGGTCTATTTAAACTTGAAATACAACTAATACAAAAATGGTTAAATAATAATTAAGAATTTGTTATCTTTTTCCTTTTTTAAATACCTCAACCTGTTTATAGGTAAGGATTTAGGACTTAGAAACCATTAATGAATTATGAAGTTTATTAACTATGCTTGAATTTCCTTTGAAAATAAAGGACCCAGTCAATCTCAGGTATCGGCTACATGACCTAATCTCTATGTTCAAGTAATAAGCAACAAAACTAACATTTAACTCTTGAAATTAAATTTATTAAAGTTATTCATAAAGTTGCTCCTATCAGTAGCTGGCATTCTAGTTTCAGAGGCAGCATTTTGATGGTCAACCTGAATGGAGACAAAAATCCAGAGTGGCAGTAGAGAGTGAAAACTTTCAAATTAATGAAGGCTCTGGTCACAGATCCACTAGTGACCCGAATGACTAATTTCCTCATACCACATTCTCTTACTTGATTAACATCATCACTGTCTATCAGTAAATACGACGGCAAGTTACAGTTACTCAAAACCATTTTTTTACAGGTCTTACACAACCCTCTAATTATATGAAGGTTGTTGTGAGGCTGGAGGAAAACAAAGTGAGATAATATATGATAAGGAGACTTGTAAACAACATACCACACAGAAATGCTTCAGTAGTTAATACATCATCAATCACTATAGTAGCAGGCCCTTGTTTTAGGAACTGCCTGATAAGAGGTCTATTAGCCATTCTTTCAAAAGGCATATGTTTGAAAACAGGACCAGGACTTAAATATGTTAGATATGAATCAGATTAAAGTCACTTTAAAACCCTGAATAATTTTCTTCTTTCTTCTTCACTTAAATTCATGAAATTTATTTATTGTTGTTTCAAAGGCTATGGAGGAGAGATAAGAGGAGATAGTTATCATGAGTAAAATGATCACTTTGGGAGAGAAACATATTGTTTGGCCCTAACAGATTAGAGAGAAGGAAGAGAAAGTGCTACCTTCATAAGACATGAAAACCTAGGTGAAAATAGAGCTGGGACTGCACCCCTGTAACATGCATCACTGTAAAGTACCAAAAGTCAAACTCCTCTTTAGTCATCTCAGTATTACTATACATAAGGTAGTTAGCAAGTCTAATTCTCATCATTTAAATAAAAATCACAACACAGATCAACTATCTGCCTCCCAAGAAGACCTATTCATTCCTTTACAAAAAGAAACTTTCTCTTTCAGGTGTTCCACCTGCTTTTTCTCTTATCACAGAATTTCCACAATCCTGAAAGCAGAAGGAAAGGTTTTTATCCTATATTGTTCAAGAAGAGTGATACTGATAAAAATAGGATACGAGGCACTGAATAACTGCTGATGCTTTTACAAAGATGACTACTGGGTAGCAGGAAAAACAAAAATGCTTATTCAAAATTGTACAGAAATCCCATGAAAGAGATTTTCTTGATAACTGAAGAGCCACACTAATGTACCATGTATTAATATAGCTGCCATCAGCACAGACCTAGTAAGCAGACTTCTGGCAAACCCTCATTCAAAAAATCACTAAACATCAGATGAAGTAGATAAAAACAACCAGATACTGCCTCTGGAAGGTCCCTCTATGAATTAATCCAGTGATGATTTAAGTGCTTCAGGAGTTGGGCTATGTCACTTAAGGGTGGTATTGATATTTGTTGGCAGGGCCAAAGAAATGCAAAGGAATTAACACCTGATGAGACATTCTCAGTGTTCAGGGCAGGAACAAAGCCTGTAGGAATAAGCTAACCAGCTCGGTTGAATAAGCTAACCAGCTCGGTCAGTCATTTGGGGGTGAGAAGACAGACATGATGATAGAGTAGAGGGTAATTTTCTCTGGTTTGCTACTGAAACTACTGTACACTCCTTGACATTTGTGACTCCCGTCCCCCCCTTCCTCTCATGAGATACCAAGCCCCACGCCTGCAGGAAAAAAAACAGAAAACAAGGATACACCTTATCCTACCCAAATGGACAGATGTTTCTCTGGCTCTTAGCATCTGTTCTAATGTCAGAATTAAAACTGGAGTAAGCAAATACAGAAAAAAACGTTAGTATGAGGAACAGCAGGTTCTTTTTTAAATTTAAAGAATGCTTTTGTTCCTGTTGCTTTTGTTCCCTTCTCTATTTTTGAAATTTTCTTCTTCCACTTTTATTTTTTAAAGTAGAATTGATATACACTATTATATTGGTTATATTAATTTCAGATGTATGATATAGAGATTTGATATTTTTATACCTTACAATGTGATGACCCCCCTAATTCTAGTAATCTGTGTCATCAGGAAAACCTATCACAATATTATTGACTATATTCCCTTCATCTTCTTCACTCATCCCTCCACCCTTCCCTTCTGGTAACCATTCCATTGGTTTCTGTTTCTATGAATCTGTTTTTGTTGTTTGTTTTGTTTTTTTAGGTTCCACATATAAACAAAACCATACGGTATTTGTTTTTCTCTGCCAGACTTATTTCACTTAGTATAATACCCTCTAGAGCCATCCATATTGTTGCAAATGGCAAGATTACAGTCTTTTTTATTGCTGTGTAATATTCCATTGTGTGTATACATATGTATCTCACATCTTCTTAACACACCTTATTAACATGACATTGCCATCAGTGTGATCTCATCTACCGCATGGAGAAACAACAGATTTCATTCAACAACTACTTATTATTGACTGTGCTCCCCCAATCTTAAGCACCTCTAGGTCAGTATATGTATAGCAATCAAACTCTTCAGAGTCCACTATGGGGGCATGGGTATTATGGGGTGAGGGAGGCAGAAACTTAGGACAGACAGCCTGGAGGGAGGCGAGGAAGGAAAAGATGAAGGGAAAGGAAAGGGAGTCAAAGCTGGAACAAAGACTTACGTAATCTGCAGGCGTTAGCCAGGTCAGGAAGGGGTGATATCATTTATATCTACCATTGGCAGACAGAGTTGTCATCAGGGGGGTAAAAAAGATCTTTCCCATTACAAAGTGAAATATTCTATTTTCTAGTAGAGTAAGTCAAAAGCTCTTTGTTGAAAAATATAAAAATAGGATTTCTGGAAACCTAATGCTTATATAATTTTAGTAGAAATTACACACTTTTAAAACTAAAAATATTCTTGCATTTTATCATTTCTCTCCCATCTTTCCTGCCATAAGATGTCCACATTAAGACACAATGTACTATCAATAAATAGGTTTCCTTTTTAGGATTTGACTGATCATTGAGATGGAGTATTTTTTACTAGGAGAGGCCATTTAACAACAACAAATATGGGCAAAGATTCACACAACCTGGAGCTAAATGCCAGCTCTGCCACTTAGAGTTACTTAACCTCTGTGAGACTGTCTTCTTTCACTTTGAAATAGAGTAACAACACAAACCTCAGAGAGCTAGGGAGAAGACCAAGTAAATACCGCAATGTAGGACTTAGCACAGATCAGCACATGGCTGTAAGCTGAGGAAGCATGTGGCTGCCGTGGATGAATACACTTCTTTCTCATTCTCTAAATGTCAGCTACCTTCTTCCCTCTAAATATCATGGAAGTAAAGCATACTTTTAAATTATTTGTATTATATACTAAGCATAACATTAAAAAAAAAATAAAAGAGTAGTTTTTGTTCCTTTCCCAAAAAAGTATTCACTGTCTTCATTGAAATTGTGGATGTCCTTTGATTTTTTTTTCTCCTTTCTGCTAAGTAAGTGACTCTAAATGTGTGGGGGTGGGGGGGTGGGGGGGAGAAGTGCTTTCTACCTCCGTAGAAAAAGATCGTAACAGAAATAGCTGCATTTTTTACAAGGCAATAAGAAGTCATTTTTTTCTGGAAACAAAGCAAAATAATCTTTTTTAAAGTTTCATTTTTCTTTTCTCCTTTTTTAGAAGTCATTTTTGAATACACTGAGAGCATTCTGCTTGTCTCATCTTTTCTCTTTTTTAAAATTCAACACTAACTCCTCAGTACTGGCTATGCCTTCCAAACAAGCAGGAAATGCTTTTACCTGCCTGAAACTGACCTTCTGCCAACTTTTCTGGGTGTCCCTGACACAAAAATCCATACCAATACACAAGAGCCAGTTTCTACCAGCATGTAGACCAATGCCAGGGACAATAGTTATCACGACTCCTGTAGTTGCCAACAAAGGTCTCTCTGCCTCCATGAATTAGAAATTGCTACTGCTAATTTATTCCTCACATTGCAAACAGTTGGCCTTTTTATTCTTTCTTTCCTGACTAAACAGAAGTTAAATTCTTGACCTGGCAATCATAGCCTTTGCCCATTGGCCCCATTTGCTCTTCATCATCACCATGCTTGCTATCTGTCTCCCCTCTTCTCCTACCCCTAAACACAGACCTCCCCTCAAGTTTCAGTCATAGCTCTGTCTACTCTTTCCCAGCACTTCCCTTCACCTCCTTGACTCACTGTCAGCAGCTGAAGCCTACTTCATCTTTCATCTGCTATAGCACATCCTTAGCTCAGTCTTCATTGAGCACCATCAGTCAAAAATTCTCCCTCATTCTTACAGGTCTGTTTGTAGCACCATAACAGTACTGTTATCATGCGCTGCCTGATGTCAAAGGTACTTGTGAGCAAGTCATGTCTTCTATTAGCTCTTCAAAGATCAGGATTATGTGACCCTTCCATAGAAAAACTTCCGATTTTGTGCTATACCGGTTCCTAATCAAAATCAAAATGTTGTCACAAAGTTTAATTAGATGCTTTTCCTGTAATTTTTAAAGCTAATAGAATAGCATGAACATTTATGATATTGATATTTCTAATATACTAAATATATATTAATATACATATATACATATATTAGAAGTAGATGTGTTCCTGCCTGCAAATCATCTCCGGCTTCACATGACAGGCAATGTAAAATGACTCCAACTTTAAATGTGCCAAGTGGCATTTCTCTCTGCATATTCTAGTGAATGCCTTCTGAGAGATCAGCAGAGATGAGTAGAAGATTTTGACAGTAGTCTGAATCATGGCTCCAAAGACATCCAAGTCCTAATCCCTGAAATTTGTGAATGTTACCTTACACAGCAAAAGCAACTGGCAGATGTGATTAAGGTACGGATCTTGAGATGGGAAAATTATGCTGGTTTTTCTGGATGGGTCCTAACTATAATCACAAGTGTCTTTACAAGAGAGAGATGGAGGGAGATTTGACGACAGAAAAGGAGAAGGCACTATGCTGACAGAAGTAGAGATAAGAGTGATTAACTTGGAAGATGGAGGAAGGGGCTACAAGCCAAGAAATACCGGCAGCCACTGGGAACCTAAAAGGTAAGGAAACAAGTTCTCCCTTAGAGCCTCCTGAAGGAACCAGCCCTACCAGTCCCTTGACTTTAGCCCAGTAAGACTGATTTTGGACTTCTGACCTCCAGAACTATGAAAGAATGAATTTGTATTGTTTTAAGCCACAAGTTGGTGGTAATTTGTTAGAGCAGCCATAGAAAACTAATACACATGAGTTTTTCACTTTTCTGAGCACCATACTATAACATGGTGGTTCTCAAAGTGAGGTCTCTGGACCAGTATCATGATCATCACTAGTTAAGTACTTGTTGGAAATGCAAATTCTCAGGCCTCATCCAGACATATTGAATAAGATGCTCTGGAGAAAGATCCAGCCACCTGTGATTTAACAAGCCCTCCATGTGATTCTGAGACACGTTCAAGTTTGAGAACCGTCATTGGAACATTTTTCTCTTTAAACTTCATAATAAACAGGATGTTGTGCATTTTAAAAGGATGAAATAATCTAATAGAATATCACTTCTTTGAAACAAATGCCATGAGAACACAATGTGAAAAACAGCAAAGGCATTCCAAATATACTGCAGCACACAAAAACTAGATATATTAAGTCTTAAAATAACAACAAAAGGAGCCATTACCAATCTAAAGAGCATGTTGTCTATGCTTAAAGGTTTGAGCCAGTAATATAGTCAAGTATGAATACATTCACTGGAGTTCATTACTAAACAAAATACTTTTTCATAGCAGTCAAAACAGATTTAAAGTTAATGAAACCACAAATTAGTACTTTTTCTCACAATGCCAATTTCTCTATTATTATTATTCAGAGGAAGTCTATTCTGCATTCCTATCAATTTCTTGTCCTAGAATAGCACATTGAGCACATGAGATAAAACCTCCATGTTATAACTATAAGTTTTTAAAAATTTTAAATGTGTGTCAGAAGGAACTTACTGAAAAAAAGGATACCATTTCCAACATGATACCTAAAAATGGCCACAACTTTTACATATATTACAATATAACATGAATTTTTTAGAAAGCCAGTTTTCATACTAAACATCTATTGAATGAATGAATGGATGTCACATCTTAATAAGAGATGATCATAATAATCAACCAGTATCAAAATTTAAACTCTGTTTTTATTTTGTACACTTTCGCCTAAAAGACTACATAAGTTACCTAAGTAATCCATAGGACTGTGTTTTTCTTTGTGGTCATATTTGGTAATCAGAATTTTGTCCATCTTTGTTGACTATACTCCATGCTTATCAACACTTCCTGTGCTATATAGAAATCAACTAGAGTAGTCCATTCTCTGAGGTTAAAGGCCTAGTTAACAAGAAAAGGCAAGAGGGAAATCATTTCCCTGCCTTAGACCTTGTAAATTAGGTCAACAGGACTTAAATCAAGTTATATCCATGGAATTTAGTAATTTTATTCTGACATGGCCCCTTTTTTCCTAATTCACATGAAATCAAGACACCAGAGCACCACTTTATCAATTTCTTTACAGCTTCAACCATTAGTCCAAGAAAAAAAAACTAAGGTGAAGGTGAGAGGAGCCAGAATTAGGAACAAAATGAGAGGAGCTATTTCTTGATTCATGCTTCATATAATGTGCTTCAACATAGGCGCGCGCGCGCGCGGGCACACACACACACACACACACACACACACACACACAGCATTAAAGTCTAACTATTACCCACCCATTTGGATTGAATAGCTATTGCCACATATAATTTTTCTGCTTATGCTTAACAACATGGACCCTATTAAAAAACTGTGTTATTATATTGTATCATTTCGTATTAGCCTCTTAATAAAGAATCTGCTATGGAGAGGAACATACATTTACAAAGGAGAATCTAACAACTCACAACAAGGCTATCATCTGGGAGAACAGACTATATTTACTTTTGCTTGGTTACTAACTGCCCTGTAGTATCCAAATCATTAGAGACAATTTCTAGAATATTAATAATTAATGGTCTTGAGCAATATGGGTCTTGACTCTATTCTGAACAGGAAGATAAAATGAAACTTAAATGCTTATACTCCGTTCTGCAATTTTTATCATTTCCCAAGGACCCCTTGTACTGTAAAAGAGAGGGGAGAATACCTGATCTTTCAGTTTTGGGACCTGAGAGTCAGTTTGATGCTCCCTGATTATACTGTTAACACTACAGTAACGCAATCCCTTTTAGCTATCCTGAAGCATCCTTCATTCACCTCCTAGCAGTGAGACCTGGCGTTATCAGTCACCAGAGCTTTACAAACCAGATTACACACATGTATGCACTCACACATACACGCGTGCACTCACACACACACTCCCTTAGACATACAACAAAAATACTGGAAATCCTCAACCAACTACTCATAACTAATATTTTAAGGGTTGGATCTGCTTGAATGTATTAATCACCTGAGAGGAAGAGCTTGACCAGAATTCAAACTACATACCAGTTCAGGGAAAGAAGGTAATTTTATTTAATTTTATTGTCAAATCTATATACAATACTAGTGGGAAATAGGGTAATCACAAACAATGAAAATTCTTAGCTAATATTCATACTTGATTTGGTCATTAATTTTTCAGTTCTTTTCTACAAACTTTTAAACAAAATTGTTAGAAAATAGCTAAAAGGCATATTACTTGAAGTTTTGTGAACTATCTGTATTGTGAACTATCTACTATATTTTTAGCAGGGTATCAAGCACCATAGGGAAATACACCTGGGATATGACACCCTGTCTTGAGCAACTAATAAAAATCAGATGAAAATAAATCTGAGATGAAAGAACACAGATAAGACACTTCCTACTTAAGTACTGAATGATATTACATAATAATAATATTAACTCCTATTTACTGAACACCTTCCATGACTCAGGGACCAAGCTAGGGGCTTTACAAAATACAGCCTTTCAAAAGATGCACTAAAATGATTTAAAGAGCTTTAAGTTATAGGTTTTCCACGGCAAGAGGGATTTGTAAAGAATCAGGGCTGGTAAGATAAGGTAAGAAATGAGGAGGTCATTCTTTGGGTAAAGAATGAGGAATGTCAGCAATGCTACATAAGTAAACCCAGTGGCAGAAATCTACCAGGCCTGCCTAGGACAAAAGTGTGTGGAGCTGTAGAAAAGCTTAGAGGCTAGGGAACAGTTTTTTCTTATGTTTGCCTTTGTCAAAGGTGCTGATGACTAGAGGAAAAGCTGGAGCCTTTGTTAAGTGAAGTTTCTATGGGAAGCTAAAGCAGAAGCCTCAAGGATAAAGTAAGGGGAACAGAATACACATTGGGGAAAGAATAATCTTTTTAATAAATTGTGGTGAGAAAACTGGATACCTACATGTAAAAAAATAAATTGAACCTTTATCTTACACCATACACAAAAATCGACTCATGATAAATTAAAGCTTTAAATATAAGACCTGAAGTTTTAAAACTCCTAGAAGAAAATCTAGGGAAAAGCTTCTTGACATTGGCCTTAGCAATGATTTCTTGGTATGACAATCCAAAGCACAACCAACAAAAGCAAAAATAGACAAATGGGATTACATTAAACTAAAGGGCTTCTGCATAGTAAAGGAAACAATTAGTTAAGTGAAAAGGCAACCTATAGAATGGGAGAAAATATATGTAAATCATACATGTGTTAAAGGGTTAATATCTAAAATATAAGAAAGTCCTACAGCAATAGCAAAAAAACAAGTAACTTGATTTAAAAATATGCAAAAGAAAAGAATTGACATTTCTCCAAAGGAGACATAAAAATGGCAAACAGGCATATGAAAAGGTGTTCAACATTATTAATAATCAGAAAAATGCAAATCAAAACTGCAATGAAATATCATCTCACACCTGTTAGGATGATTATTATAAAAAAAAAACCAACTGAAAGGTAAGTGTTGCTAATGATGTGGAAAAAAGGAACCCTTGCAAATTGCTGGTGGGAATGTACAGCCACCACGGACAAAAGTATGGAGATTACTCAAAAAATTATGAGATTCAGCATTCCCACTTCTGGGTGTATACCCAAAAGTATTAAAATCAGGATCTCAAAGAGATATTTACACATTCATGCTCAGTGCAGCAGCATTCACAATAGCAAAGAAAATAGAAAACAGGGAACAATTTAAATATTTATCAAGAGATGAATGGACAAAGAAAATGTGGTATATGTATACAATGGAATATTATTCAATCTTTAAAATAGGAGGAAATCCTGACATTTGCTACAATATGAAGTTGAAAATACTATGTTAATTGAAATAAGCTAGACACAGAAGAACAAATACTACATGATCCTATTTATATCAGGAATCTAAAATAGTCAAGCTTACAGAAGCAGAGAGCAGAATGGTAGCTACCAAGGACTTGAAGGAAGAGGAATTGGAGAGCTGTACATAGTTTTACTTATGCAACCTGATTAAGTCATAGAGATCTACTGTGTAGCACAGTGCATATACTTAACAATACTGTACTGTATACTTAGAATTTGAAAATGGTAGACTTACGTTAAATGTTCTTATAAAAAAATGAAAGACAAAACTTCTAGAGGTGATGAATAAGTTCAGGGTATTATATATGGTGAAGGTTTCGTGGGTATATACTCATCTTCAAACTCAGTAAGATGTATCCTCGTACATTAAATACATACATCTGTTTTGATGTCACCCCAATAAGTCTAACAATAAACATGAATTAAAAATAAATAAATAAATACATACATACATCTGTTTTGTATGTCAATCATAATTCAATGAAAAATAATGACATAATAAATAAATAAGCTAAACTGATTAAAATCACTTTAATTGAAAGAGATGACACTGGTAGGCATGATAATACCTACCTGAATTTAAAAGGGAGGAAGGTGGAGCAGAGAAGAACAAAGTGGGACTACTAGGCAAGGACTGGTGGTTTGAACAATCGTGTTGCTTGCAGAGGGTTACAATAGCAATGGAGGGACAGTGATGTCAATGTTTGGTGGTTAGGCTCTGATGGCATGAATTAAGGATGTAATTGCACAGCAATGCATAGATGGATGAGGCCGGGAAGGAGGAGGTAACTGAAATGACGCTCCACCATTATCCTTAGTTCCAAACCCCCATTCATTCACCACTTTGGGAATTGAAGAAGAAGGGGAGGGAACACAGAGAAGACATGGTGAAGAGGCAGAGCCATGAGTTAATAAAACAAGAGACTGTAGGTTGCAGTCAGGGAGGAGGAAGGATGTCTCTTGACAAACACCAGGCATCTTACAATGAGGACTTGCAGGAAAACTAAGCCCAGTCTTCTAATGTAACAGTCAAGTCCTTCCCGAACACATTTCCAGTTTTATTTCCCAATGTCCCCTTCATATAATCTTGGATAGATTCTGTACTTTCCCAATTTTTCCATTCTGTATTCTCCACCTAAGAATGCTTTCACTAACCCCACCATCAATGTCAAACCTTATTCACTAGGGCTCAAATCACACACTACTTCTCTGTGTAGCTTTCTTCAAATGGATTCTTTTTCCATGCTCAGGTAGAACCCTGTACTGCTACCATTGATCACAAGGTCTCATCTCATAAGTATTATAAAATCCTTGAAGACAAGAAACATGCCTTCCCTCTCCTACGAGGGCTGTCTGGAAAGTATCCAGCCATGTCATATAAAAAATATAGGCATTTATAGCTGGATTTTTTCTGGATAGCGCTCATATGTTTAATAAATTTTAGCTAAATTGATTTGCATTCCTATGCTACTGATTCCCAGGAAAGGGAAGAACAACATTAGCTCGGGATTTAGGCTGCCTTGCTAACTGTTTTACCCATGATGCTTAGAATAGGTGCTCAACAGACATTGAAAGAAAGAATGAACAAATGAACAGAACTCGGTATCTCCCATCAGTAACAGACAGAAGCTCTGGGAAAAGCCATGAATGGAATGACCTTTAAATAACAGCTTTTGCTTCTCAAATGTCTTGTGCCCACATTTTCTACTCAAAAACATGCTGTGACTGCTTTATGTGGCAGCTACAGGATTTTCAGAAAACAGTATTAGGTTTTATTATTGTTAATTGATGTTTAACTTACATACAGTAAAGCACAAATCTAAGCGCACAGGAATTTGATACATATGTACATACATACATATATATACTCATATACATTACATGACCACATTATGTATATGCTATGTCACAGCACCAAAATCAAGATCAAGATTTCTCGCACTCCAAGTAGGCTCCTTTCCACTTACTCCCACCCCTGTATAAAATCACCTCTATCACTATAGATTAATTTTACCTAAAAATAATTTATTTTACCCTTTCCACTGTTCACTGCCTTATGGAAACCTAAATTCCTTAAGGATGAAATGGCCACCTTCTCTGTGCTTTGAAACAGTCATTTCAAGGTTACTGGTATTAACCAAGCTTTGCTCAAAAATATCCTGAACAATGACAGCAATAGCCTTTAGCAGGCAAGCCTATTCTCATGTGCAATAATTAAGGGGAAGGAGGCAAAAGGAAAACCAAACACTAAACCATTTGTCCACCTTACAGCTGACTGTAGCTAACCCAGTATTCAAAAGCTCTCTGAACCAATTTCTTGGAGCCCCATGTGAAACTATAATTAGAGCACGAGCAGGTCAGATCGAAATGCTGGCTACTCTGCTCCACATCAAGTACTTATCCTAGGTACCCCTGCCCCTTCCCAAACACAGACAAGATAGCTTCTTCCCTGAAGGGTGGAATACCAGTTTCATCACTTTTCCCAGAAAGCTGTTTATTGGGGTTTTTTTTAAAGCAAAGGTCATGGGGTTTGCTTCATTATTGCTGATGAGGAAAATGTTTTATTATGATGACCACGGTATGTAAAAGTCATTAGCTCGCAGACTTTATTAAAACAAACCTCAATAAGAATAAGGCTTTCCTCATTCCCCTTAAGATGAGCAACAAACAACAATGCCCACTGTCATCACTCTCATTCAACATAGTACTGGAAGTCCCAGTCACAGCAATCAGACAAGAAAAACAAATAAAAGGCATCCAAACAGGAAAAGAAGAAGTAAAACCATCATTATTTGCAGATGACATGATACTGTATATAGAGAATCCCAAAGATCTGACCCCGAAATTACTGGAACTGATAAATGAATTTAGTAAAGTAGCAGGATACAAAATCAATATACAGAAATCAGTTGCATTTTTATACTCCAAGAACCAACTAGCAGAAGGAGATACTAAGAAAACAATCCCATTTACAATTGCATAGAAAAAATACCTAGGAATAAATTTAACCAAGGAAGTAAAAGACTTGTACTCAGAAAATTATAAGACACTGAAGAGAGAAGTCAAAAAAGCCACAAATAAATGGAAACACATACCTTGACATGGATAGAAGAATTAATATAGTTAAAATGTCTATACTACCCAAAGCAATCTATAGATTCAATGCAATTCCCATCAAAATACTAAAGGTATTCTTCACAGAAATAGAACATATAATCGTAAAGTTTATACGGAATCACAAAAGACCTAGAATAGCCACAGCAACCCTGAGAAAAAAGAAGAAAGTTGGAGGAATCAACTACCAGACATCAAATTATATTATAAGGCCACAATTATCAAAACAGCACAGTATTGGTGTAAAAACAGACACATAGATCAATGGAACAGAATAGAGAGTCCAGAAATAAATACATGTAATCATGGTCAACTAATCTATGATAAAGAAAGCAAGAACTTGCATTGGGGTAGAGACAGTCTTTTCAACAAATGGTACTGGGAAAACTGAAAAGATACATGCAAAAAATAAAATAAAATTGGACCACCTTTTTACACCATATACAAAAAATAAACTCAAACTGGATTAAAGACCTAAATATAAGACCTGAAACCATAAAACTCCTAGAAGAAAATATAGGAAGTAACCTCTCAGACATTACCCTTAGCAATACTTTCAATGATATATTTCCTCAGGCAAGGAAAGGAAAGGAAAAAATAAACAAATGGGACTACATCAGACTAAAAAGGTTTCTTCTTAGTAGCAAAAGAAACCAACAACAAAACAGAAAGACATCCACAGAATGGGAGAAAATATTTGCAAATGAGGCAACTGATAAAGGGTTAATATTCAAAATTTTAAGAAACTCATACAACTCAACACTAAAAAAACAAACAACCTGATTAAAAAATGGGCAGAAGACCTGAATAGGCATTTCTCCAAAGAGGACATACAGATGGCCAATAGACACATGAAAAGACGTTCAATAACACTAATCATCAGAGAAATCCAAATCAAAAACCATAATGAGATACCACCTCACTCCTGTCAGAATGGTTCTCATTAATAAATCAACTAACAACAAATGTTGGCAAGGATGTGGAGAAAAGGGAACCCTTTTTTCTGCTGGAGGGACTACAGATTCGTCAAATCACTATGGAAAACAGTATGGAAGTTCCTCAAAACATTAAAAATGGAACTAAGTTATAGGCCAGCAATTACACTCCTGGGTCTTCATCCAAAGAAATCCAAAACACTAATTCAAAAAAGTATATGCACACCTATTTATTGCAGCATTATTCACAATAGCCAAGTAATAGAAACAACCTAAATGCCCATTAACAAATGATTGGATAAAGAAGCTTTGGTACATTTACATAATGGAGTATTATTCAGGCATAATGAAGAATAAAATCTTACCTTTTACCAACAACATGGATGGGACTAAAAGATATCATGCTAAATGAAATTAGTAAGACTGAGAAAAACAAATACCATATGATCTCACCTATATGTGGAATGTAAAGAACAGAATAAAGAAAAAATCAAAATAGAATAAAAACAAAAAACTCAATTAAAAAATGGGCAGATCATCATGCTAAGTAAAATAAGACAGACAGAAAGAACCAAAAACTACATCAGTCCACTCATATGTGGAATATAAAATTGAAAATAACAAAGAAATAATACTCATGGACGTAGTCAATAATTTAGTAGTTATCTAAGGGTAAGAGGGGACAGGGGTGGAGGAGAAGAGATAGGGTCACAAATATATGATGAACACAAAACGCAATGCATGGAGGATGTAATGTAGAATTGTGCACCTGGAACCTAGGTAATTTTTACTGATCAATGTCATCCCAATAAATTCAACAATTAAAAAAAAAAAGAATAATGCTTTCGTTGTTGAATTCAGAAAAAGATTTTTCTTTAAGTGTCAGATGATGATTCAGCTAATGCAGAGTGAATGTGCAGTACAGATTTTGGTACACGGATCAATATTTCACATCAAATTACCTGAACTCTTCCGAGAGTGACTAGTTTTCTATTCCCCATAGAAACAGAAGAAGAATACTAATGCAATTCAGTTATCAGGCATTGCCCTCAGTCAAAGGCAAACTGTAGCACTAGCATTGTTACAGAATATAAATGAGGAACAATGTTTTCAGAGTTAAGGTTAGCTCTAAACTTTTGAGACATATAAGTCCATGGCTTACATGTCTAATATAATGTATGTCATATTTAAATCAGTGTTATTTCAGTAGCCTATGAAATTTGTTTCTTTATTTCTACAGTTTCTATGAAATTGGTATTCTATTAAGTGAGCTGAAAATATAAGATGCATGGTTTAATCAAGCACCAAATCCACAAATCCTTGTACAAATAATTACACAGAGCAAGTATCATTCGGTAAGGCTGTCATTTATACTTGAGAACCAACATCAGTGCCTTCTCCTCCTCCCACAAAAATCCATTTCAGCTTTATGAACTCCTGTATGTCCTAAAATCTTCCTACCTCACCGCCTGGCAAAAGCTGTTGGTGTAAATGTCATTTTCTTCAGACAAAGCCTGAACACAAAGCAAAGATAACCTGGGTAAAAGGCTTCTCGATGCTCTTTAGAGAAAATTTTACATAACCAAAATTAAACTATTGCATCTCATTAAATACAAAGCTGTAAGTTATAACCTCAGTGTTGATGAAATGGTTTTATCATCTGAACAACTTTTAATTTATCTTAGGCAATGAACAATTTCATCTAAAATGCATTCCCAGAACTGAAAAAAACAGAGTTGTCCCAACCAGCTTATTACTGTGAAGAGTATATAAATGGTTTGTTAGTCACATTGTAGAAAGTAAGTATGTATCATAATAAGAGAGAAAAATTGTGTTGCATAATTACATTGATTTGTGTAAAAAGGAACATCTTATACACAGTCTGAAAATTAGCAGACAGTTTCTGATGAGATCCAAAAATATTAAGAATGCAGCAAGCTACAGATTCTTGGCTATGCTGATATGACTTCATTTGGAAGTAGATAAATAAGCAAGTACGGCATTTAATTTGAGTGTTTTGAATATCATCACTAAGTTTAACTCTGTAGTCTTAAAATAAGCAGCAGTTACAAGACAGACCTTTGTGTTTTCTTGTTAACTGGTCAATCCTGATCAGCCCAGAAGACCTACTGAGTCAGTAATGAAGCCTGGATATAAGTAGGCCATTTGCCAAATATACCTGGATTTCCCAAAGACTTGCTGTGTGACCTTAGGCAAACTACTGATGCTTTGTTAGCCTTGGTTTCTTCATCTATTAGGGTAAGGAGTTACACTGTACAACACAAAAGAAATGAATGCTAAGCGAGCAATATAGTGCCTGGCCCACAGTGAGTGCTCGATATCGTATAGCAATTACGATTATGATTATCATCAGTGATTCAAAATTTCATCCTGTCCAGCCACTAAGCAAACTGTGTTTCCAAATCATTATTCCACTCTAAAAGTGGTGGGACTTTCACTGTGAAAAATGTTGTTTAAAGTGTTATACAGAATAAGGGCTTCCAAGTTATTACCTAATACAGGTACGTAAATCTGCTATGAAATAAGCCAGACAGAAAAAACAAAGAACTGTATGACATCACTTATATGCAGAATATAAAAACTGTAAGCAACAAAGAAAAATGAAATGAACAAACAAACAAATAACCCATGGACACAATCAATAGTTTAATGTTATTTGGGGACAAGGGGGATAGGATGGGAAGAAAGGGGAGCGGGTGGGAGAGGAGGGAGAAGCAGCTAAATATAAGGTGATGGAAAGAGAAGTCACATTAGGTGGTGAACTTATTATACATCAAGTTGACAATGCACTGTAGAATTGTATGCCTGAAACCTCTGTAATCCTTGCTAACAGATGTCACCCCAATAAGTCTAACAATAAAAATGAATTAAAAAAAAAAAGAAATAGAACTTGACTCTTAACAAAATCTTACTTGAGACTTACAAAGCTCCTTAGAAAGTCTACGCGAGGGTCATTTGTGGGCATTGCGGGTAATATGATCATTTAGAGGGAACCCCTGAGAGGAAATTCAGGGACTAAGGCAGTAAGAACTAAGCAAACATGAATAGTCAGATTTTTTAAATAAAACTTCTGTATCTCTTTGCCATTTAAATGGAATTCAACTGTTTTTTTCCCTCCTTTTTAAAAGTAACAACTGCAAGCTCTTTCATAACTAAAGTATACCTAAATTTTGCCCAATCATTTCCATTCTAATTCTTACACCTTAGGGTTATTTTTTTTTTTTTTTAAGAGAAGAGTAGTAAAGACATTTTGGGAAAATTAACCATCCATAGTTTTACCTCTCTAAAAGGAATTTTTTTATTTTTACCTATTACTTTTCATTTTCATTTACCTATTACATTTTCATAATCTACATATCTGATTATCATAGCAAATGTACAAATGAGTTTGTTATTTATTTTTATGTAAAGTTCTACTAAACACTTTATTAGAACTATAAATAATAAAGTTACTTTATAGTTATTATTTTTAAATGGTTGCTTGTTATTTCGTCATTTTGGTAACAATAATTTAAACAATTCTACTAATATTAGACATTAAGATTGATTTAAGTTGTGTTTTGGGTTTGCATTTGTGTGCATGTCTATGTGTGTGTATATATGCATATATACTTTTTAAGTTGTAATAAATAACTTTACACCTGTATATTTATTTTTGCTTCTGTGTAATTCTTTCCTTAGGATAAATTCATAGGCGTTGAACCACTGAGTCACAATATATGAGCATACTTATGGTTATTATTCTAAATAACCATGTTGCTTTCTAAACAGGTTGTACTAACTTGCCATAATTATCAGCTATTTCACATTCTTCAATGAAGTTTGTATGAGTATGACTTTAAAAAATGTTATGCTAGTCAACATTACTGATTTTGGAGATGTAGCAATTACGTCCCAGGGAGATTAAGTGATGTGATTAAACTAGGTCTTCTGAATCCCTCTTAAGGGCCCTCACTATCACATTATCCTTAGTTTCTCACTGGCTCAGACGGTTCTCCTCAGAAAGAATTCCCACCACATGCCAAATGCTGAAGGACAAATGAGAAGTATGAGGGAAATCAGAAAATATTCAAGAAGGTAGATGTGGGTAGAAGAAAAATGAGAAGATACAATAAGAAAAAGCATGAAAGGCAGCTTCCTAAGGCCATTCCAGGTAATTTCTGTACCAGAAATTGCATTTACCTATTTGTAAGCATCAAAGTATAGTCACAACAAGAGATCTCACTTAACTAGGAGGTGGCAACAGTGTAGAATTTAAAAGTTTCACATCAAAGGATTATAGAAGACCTGGGAATTCACAGTGCCCAACAGAACCCGCCTCTCAATCAGTAATAGTTATCGCTATATCTTACATATAAAGTACTTTATAGCTTCCACAGCACTCCTACACACAAGCTGAGGAAACCAGGGCAAGCATCATATTCCCATTTCACAGATGAGACAAAAGAAGTTTCAGAGACCAAAGGTCTCATTAAGCGTAACTGGCAGAGGCAAGGCTGAAACCTCTATTTTTGACTTCAAACTTAATGTCTTCCCATAGTGATAATGATTTTTATTTCTTAAGTGAGGTGAATTTACTAATGAAAATTTTAAAATGCCGCTTGAACTGCTAGATTTTTTTAAACTTGTTTTCTTTTTTTTTTTTTAAACTGACCTAGAAATTTTAAATACAACAAAACTGGCTTCTATTTTTGTCTCAAGCAAGTTAATTTTTCCTTTTGAAATTGTTTCTTCTTTTCTGAAATGAGAAATTTGAGATGGTTGATATTTAGAGCCCCTCCCCAATATTTGTATTCTATGTTATGTGCAATGCTTACAAAACTATTTGATGTGGCCTTTTACTTGAGTAGAACTCTAAACATCAAACCTTCTTAAACAAGTGTCAAACTTCAAACAATTTCAAAATTTTTTAAATGACACTAAGAACAAAATTTAAAATAAACACATATTCTAATGACTGGACAAATTTTATTTTCACTATCAAAACAGATAAATAGGATGACAATGTTGTTTCCATTTCATAAAGATTCCAAGCTAACCAATAAATAAAAGAGAACACTTTGAATCATGACACCAGGGGAACACTTTGTAGCTTTGTTTGTTGAACTTTAAAAAGCACACCAAATGAATAACGAAAGGCTATTCCTTAGTTCAGGTCAGATTCAGACAGTAAGAGAATGGGCAGAGTGTTCATTCAGCCAGGTTACTTTTCTTTTTTTTTTTTTTTTTTTTGCTTTTTGGTATGTGGGTAGCTCCCTGACTGGGAATCGAACCCAGGCCGCAGCGCTGACAGCACCAGCGCCGAAGCCTTAAGCCACTACACCATCAGGGAATTCCCTCAGCCAGGTTACTTTTCAATGATGGCTTTTTATCCCATAGGTAGTCATAAAGTCAACATACTAGGTGGAAACATACATACTTTAATAATGTAATAAAATAAATTACAGTTAGTTGTGAGAGTTCATCACAGAATGCAGCTTTATGGGAAAACTGAGCTAGTTATTAAGATACTGCCTCTCAGCATCTTTATCAGATGAGATAATGCCTGTCTAGTTTCCTTCCTGTTCTTGTCATCACTCCCCTGCCCCAAGCAATGCATCTTCACCTCAGCAGTGGCAGTTCATTCTAGTGGCGACAGCTACTCATACTTGCAATCTGCAGTTTTACTCATTTCAGAATCAGCCTCATCACAGTCCCTCAGACTCCATGACTCCTCCTTTAAGCTTCTAGGCTGTGATAACTCCAACCTCTTCCTAATGAGCCCCCGTCCTCAGAGAGTTAGCTTCTTCCTGCCCTTCGTACCTCCATGATACTCTAGTGCAGTGCTAACTGAGTCTCATGTACAGACAGCCCCAGTCCTTGAAATGTTCGTTACTGCTTCACCAGATTGTAAATAAAGCACCTCACTAACCACACTGTGCAGTTCAGCTGACTTTCCTTCATAGGTTAGCTTTCTCAAAAAGGAAGCAGTGAGTTGATTTACATTCAGGTCAAGCTCCTTATCTCATCACAGATTGGTAACAAACCCATCAGCAGATCTATTACTTTGAGCACCATAGTCTTAGTGGTTCTTGTTTGGTTAATGATTCTTTATATTTTAGCTGCTCCTAAAATAACTCCTGTGGTTTGTGTCTCCTAATGGAACTCTGACTGATACAGAGGTTAGGTACAGGTATGTTCTGAGTAAATTCTACTTTAATTATATACATGCATGTGTACAAAATAGATTGCAATATACAATGCACCATAGTATCAAAAGCTGGAAATATATTAACTTAACATGTAGATTATGAGAAAGAATATTTATCTAAACCCAGGTGCACATACACCTGTACTGCCTTCTTGTGACACAATATTAAAAAATAAATAAAGGAACTCAAAGAAAAATATTTAAAGAACTCCATCCAATACAAACTTCCATCTACAAATGAGAAAGAGGCAAGAGTAAATGAGAGAGCTTACTCTATTTTTTAAGGTTTGATATGTGGTTTCTTTCAGGACCTAAGAAAATGTGTTAATTTGTATGAGTACGTACGCAGCAGTTCTCAACCTGTGGGTCGCAACCCCTTTGGGGGTCACCTAAGACCATCGGAAAACACATAATGTACTTATGCGGACCAGTCACACATGTGTAGAGAGCAGCTACCAATAATTTGTGGTTGGGGGTCACCACAACATGAGGAACTGTATTAAAGAGTCGCGGCATTAGGAAGGTTGAGAACCGCTGATAGAGTCATAGGACTTCGGAGCACCTGAAGTAATTCTGGGTCTTCTCTGATAAAAGCACTTGCCTCTGTCAACCATATGTATAGGCAAAGAGTTACTTGTGTCCAGCAAATACAGGGCCAGACTATTGCGACAGGCTTATCTTTAAACTATTTTAACTATTTCCTACTAACCTAGCAATAACTTTACTTAATAGTTCACTAACATGTCTGTAAGGTCAAGGCCTGCTACTGTCTACTTCAAAGTTAGCACTATCAGTAAAGGGAGCTCTAAGCTGAGAAAGCAAAGACAACATGTCATATATATACACCTGAGCATTATCACATCACTAAAAATGAGGCTCATTCCCTATTTGTCATCATGAAACTTACAGAAAACATTTTATTTCAAAAATAAACTCATACATACATACATTACAGGGTATTTGAAATTTTTGAAACTATAGGGCAAATAATTTCATCTTTTGTTATAGAACATTTATGAAGTGACCATATTTATATAATTCATCACCCAAACTGGGACATTTGAGTATAGGGGGAATTTAACCCTAAGACAGCTCATATGGTCACCCCATTCATAAAGTCAGCCTATACATTGTTCCAAAGATACATTTACACAGCAACTACAAGAACTATGACATAATGGAGAGATTAAGTCAACACATAGTAAGTAAAATGAAAAAAAAAAAAAAACACAACAAATGTATAGTTCTCTATGCTTCTAGGCATTTTGCGTATGAAAACATAATTTCTATGTCACAAAGGGTCTTACTTCATGATGTATCTTTTGGCTTTGCTCAGAATAGCTGGAATATTTTTTAAAATAAAGCCCAAATGGCAACCATGAGAATGTGCCCCTTTAGTCTTGGACTGAGTCCAGCTGCTGCTCTAAACTCCACAGCTACATTTGCATGAAAGCCAGGCTGCTGCCAGCCAATGACTGACCACAACAGGAATAGCAAGGGCCAGCCCATTTCTGGGAGACTGACTGTCAAACGGTGGCTTCAGGACTCCCCCGTGCCCTTACTTAACTTTCCTTAGAATGGCACAGCAGTCTTAGAGCTTCACCCAAACTTCTTTCCTTCCTTTCCTCTCTCAGGGTCACACTTACATTGTGGTCTGAAGGCTCTTCCAGCCTCCCCTTGACTCTCTCTCCATGTTCTCTCACAAGCATTTCCCCTAATCAATTTTTTGCACATTTAATCTCTTCTTGTCTACTTCTCTGAGGACCCAGACTAAGCACACTAAGCTTTCATACGTATTTAAAAACTCTTAACTGCCTTATTTCTATATATACAACAAATTTTTAAATTGAGGGCACTTATCTCATAAATTAGTCATATTTACACACTGAAACTCTAGCATAAGACCAAATAAATATGTATATCCTGCCTATAGTATTTAGCCAATTCAAATTGGAAAAATTAACAGTATTTAATAAAACTTCAGTATTCAGCCTGAACGTATTACAACATGGCAGAGAAAGTCAAAGCTGTTGTTACACTAGGGATTGATACCTCATAGCCTCATCTATGAAATCAGAGGCTTAGATGATATGCAAAACTTTTACATTTAAAATTCTATGGTTTTCAAAAATTATCTATTAATTTGTTTGCTTTCATTTTTTAAGATTTTCTATCCATTGTTGTGGGTGCATGGTCCCTTGCATTTGGTAAACATCTCTTTTACTAATATTTTCAGATTAGAAAGGGTTCTTAAAGTTACTTGGTCCACCATAGATGAGATATCTCAGGTTCACCTCACTTAAAGGCAAAAGAAAATTGAACAATGCAAGCTGTCCAGTTACTTTTCTGACAGCCCTTGTAATAATCCACATTGTGGATGCCAGGAGTAAGAAGCACCTGTGGCCTCTCACCTCTTAAAATTGGTCCACTGCACTAGTATTTTATTTTAGAACATTTAGGTTATTATCAAAATTTGAATTACCTTGTTTTGATTATGTCTGATGCTGCCTCCAAAATAATTTTTTTCCCTCTTGGGTTACATAGGTAAATATACTATCCATTCCAAGAATGTTAATATAATTATATTTTACATATCCATTAAAATAAATACTTAAAAGTTTTATAAATAGAAAAACAATGACTACATTAGGTCAAGTTTGCTAACTTATGCAAAGAAGGGCGTCACCTGGAAATCATGCCAAGCTTAGGGAAGTTGGTGAAGTGGAGAAAGTATTGGAATAAGAGAGAGCAATATGTGTTTCATTTCAGAATCAGCCTTTAACATACTATGTGAGCTGTGTAATGCCACCTACCTTCTCAGAGTTCTGCTTGCTCAGCTGTGAAACAAAGGGGTTGGTTGCACAAGATGGCTTATGAAGTCCTCCATGGCTAGGTCAGTCACATGGCTTCTTTGTGTGCTTTTCTCTCCCACATTGTGACTAACGCTAAACTATACAGCTCTTCCCACACTGAGTGTTTCTTAGATAGTATTAATGGAAGAAATTCCGAATACAAATAATTGAACATGAAGAACATCTAGTTCTTTTGTCATTTTGTAAGCATTTGTTACAAATACAGACAATTTGAAAGGGAGCTTGTATACTTTAAGGAAAAACAATTTCCAAGCAAATACTCTATTGACAGGCCCTCCTTACAGCCTTTCACAGAGCCATGGAGGACTGGGGGATGACAACTATTCTTGTTCCATTCAGTTTGTTTAGGGACAGAATGAACCACAGCTAAGTGTCAAAGTGTTTCCTGTTCTGATGACAGATGGTCAGGCTGGTTATATAGAGCTAAAAGAGTCCATATCCTGCAGATCTGGGGGAAAGGGCAAAACAGTGCCCCTGGCTCTCACCGTCTTTCCTTGTTCACCATCAAAGCCCTTCACCAACAGAACCCTACATGAACCTTGACCTCAGTCAGCAAGTTGACATTCCCATGAAGCCCAACTCTCCCATGTCAGCCCAAATTCTATCCAAAGCTATTTCCTCTCCCAAAGTAGTAAAGTTGTAAGCACAGAAGCTCTATAGCCAATTCTTCCCATTTTTCCCCCTAGATAAGAAAGTCTAAAAACTAGAACAGTAGGGTTCCAAAATAAGCAGTTTCCACCACATTTATTTACCTCGGTTGAGAATTTCTTCATACCTAGAAAGCCTACAAAATGAAGTTCATCCTTTCAAATCTATTCAAATGGCCTCTGGGATATGTGATCTTATTAAGAAAAAGTAAGCCCAGTTACTAAAGGAAAATGCAACAAATAAAAAGAATATTTCCTATTGGAAAGCAAGATATTAAGAAATAACCACTATTTATAATAGAATTTGCCACAGGCAGACAATATCTTATTACTCAGGCTTTAAAAATAAAAATGTATTTGCAATTTGCACATCAATATTTACATGAAAATTTCCTAGTAAGGCATGTCACTTGGCACATGACCTATTTTGGAAAAAATTTTGAACTAAATAAAGACAACATTGATATAACTTTAAAGGTTAATACATTTTTAGAAATAATTTCCCATTTTCTACAAAAAAAAAAAAAGTCAGTATTTTTTTTTTTAAGTGGTGAAACGATAACTTAGTAGTGAGAGTACCTCCGGGTGTGGGGTCCCAAAGTCACTATTTTTACATGTATATGACTATGAGAAGATAAGTCTTCATGAATCTTCAATGTAAGCAGCCTAATTGTTAGTAGTTAGCTTAAACATCAAAATAACCAGGAAAAAAATATAGCAGCCTCAGAGAATTGCTTTCACAGATAAAGCTGCCTCACTCAGTTCATGCAGAAATAGCAAAGCAGCAACAGGAAAAAAAAACACCATCTCTGAAAGGAACTGAATTTTTCCACCAGCAGTTGGTGTAATGATGAGGAGACTAACATATAATTTCTACTGATGACTAATATGATAACGCACATCACAACAACTGATTTTTTTCAAATTGTATGACATGTGACATGAAAACTGACTTCTTAAGACTCCAATGGATTTATAAGGTTCCCAATGCCCACAAGTAATAAATAACCAACTAGAAAGATCAGAGGATTTAGCAACATCTTTCACTGGAAAAACAAATTATTTTCAAAAGTATTTCAGGTATACGAGGGCTGTCCAGAAAGTATCCAGCCACGTAATACGAAAAACAGAGGCATTTGTGGCTCGGGTTTTTCTGGACAGCTCTTGTACACTTAAAAATTATTTGCTATAAAGAATAAATAGCAAACATTTGTAAGCCAAAGGAAAATGCACAAATAATTCTTAGGAAGCCTGTTATGACTGTTTAAAATATTACCATTGTCACACATAAAATATGAGATCTAGGCTTACAGTTACATGAGAATTATATAATGTAACTTGACAGATCATACCTTTCTCAGGAACTGGACTCCATAGGTAAATACATAAAGGTAAAATGAAAATCTCCACCTGTAGAAGGTTAAAAAAAATTCTGTGACATTCAGTTTATATATTTCACAGCATATTCTGAAATAAGCAAGTGAAAAAGCCCATTAAGTTTGCCCCACCTCCTTCCCAACCAGGAATTAAACTTAATGAGCAATTGTAGTGCTAGCTGAACACATACACTCAGTGTGCCTGGGTTACTGCAAATACTTGAAACATTAATAATTATATTCACAACTTAATTTTTCTTTCATTTATTTAATGTATTTGTCTATTTGCTCATCTTTCCCCATATGAGTTTCCTCTTGCTAATCTCTCATGAAAGTTTCTATTTCAATGATATGAAGATACATAAGATAGTTTTGAATTCTGATTCAGGTATCAACTTGACTTAAATGAAGTTCATATTTGTTTTAAAATAAAAACCTTAATATTATTAAATCAGGCATGATGTTTTTCTTCAATTTTAACAAATTTTTATCGACATCTTTATGGACATTACTAAAGGAACACATTTGGAATCTAAATCATCCCTCTGATGTAGAACTGTTAATGGCAATCTTACACCTTTCCAAACTAGCTGTTATACTTTTATGTTTCTAATGAAAAAATTTTAAGTTCTCTTTGTTTTTTAAAATATGACTTTATTTATATAGACTTTATGTAAACTAGATAGATACTACAAAAACACTCTTACCCTATTATTCAATTCCCAATTTTATTTCTTATATTTTGTGACTTTGAATAGCTGTGCCTTTAAAAGCTGGCTAGATTTCACTAAATAGCACTCTGGAGGTTATGTTGTTAATGGTGTTAATGGTGCTATGGGTTACAAGTAAATGCACTCAAAGGAGAAAAGGATTAGTCAACTTCCATCTCTCAGGAGACTGAATTGCTTTGTATGTTTGCAAGCCATGTAAAAACTTCAAAAAAGGTGAAAAAAAGGAGACTATTTTAGGAGATGACTGAAGTTACAGACAAAATTTCTTGGAAGAAATGATAGCTACATTCAGGTAAGAGGGAGAGCTGAGTGAGACCCAACATGACACACAAATGTCCCTTAGAGTTGTATTCCAAGGTTGAGGGATTCATCAAACATTCTGAAATTCAAGTTGGAACTAACATTTAGAGAGAGCTTAGAACTTCATGGTTCAAAATCTTCAACTAATAATTCATAAAACCTGAATTCAAGAAGAAAGTAAACTGATGAAATCTTCCAAACAATGTAGAAAAGCAATGATTCTAAAAACCCCACACAAAAACTTGCTTGTAAGTAAAAGCAATTCACTTACTGCAGAATCAGAAGCAAAGACTTAATTTTAATCCCATCTCTGTTATAAATTTGTTGGTGGTTGTGGGTGAGAGAGTCTCTGTGTGTTTCTTTTTGTTTGGATGTACAAAAGCTAAGACCAGGGATGGTTGCAAGGACATGTAACTTGTGCATCACATTGGGTCCCATGCTTGGTTTAACACTCTGCTGTCACTATTTTGAAATTCTTAATAATTGTTGAACAAAGGGGCCCCATATTTTATTTTGCATTGGGCCCCACAAATTATGTAGCGGGTTCTGGTTAAGACACGTAGATTGTCCAAATTTTGCACAAATCTATTAATATCCCTTGACCTTGGTTCCATATCTATAATGGGGGAGTCTTTTTATATCACACCATTTTCGATTATATTGTTTTGATATTATACCAGTGGCTCAGGATTTGACAGCACAAGTAATCTGCACTTTTCTCTAGTCCCTCTCACTCTCCAGGGTATTAACCCAACCTATTCCATGAATTCACAGGTCACTTTTCTGGCCCCTAAGGGCAACTGAGTTCGCAACTCCTAGATAAAATAATTCGTAACAGCTGTTTCAGCTCTAAGACTCTATTATTAATAGGGAGGGATCTGGCAGTTTTTACATAAAATAAAAATTTTTTGGAAGTCATTGGAATTCTTATAACAACTTATGTATCTACATTTTTATTTTATCACTAAAATGACCCAGTTTTCATAAGACATAGGTTCTATTACAGAAACACAGATGCCTCCATCATTTGAATAACAACTTGTGATGAATATTTACAAGGAAGAATATATTTCCATAAAATATCTGTAAGAAGCAAAATTTTCAACCATCTTGCTACATGTAGAAAGTACTTTTTTTCACTTAAGTGGTTTCATATAGTTAGTTTTAAATGGTGGCTTGCTACCAGCCACTGATTACAGCTTCTTTCCTCCTCTCATAAAAATATCTATACAAAGACAGATAAATAAAGGTGCGTGCAACCAAAAAAGAAAGAAATAACCTTCAACTTATTGTAAGAATCAGAGAAAAAAATTTAGAGCAGTAAAAAAGAATAAAATTAGATTTTTAAAATGTATTCAGAGGCACATTTGATGTGAAACAAGCTATGGGTCTTGAAGTAGATAGGAAAACCTTTGTATATCTTCCTTATTCCGCCATCAGCCATCTTGTTCAGAAATGCAAAACTCTGTATCAGTCAGAAACCTAGACAGCTGTCATGAATGATGCTTTTTGAGGCAGGAGGAGAATCGCTCTATTCCATCAATTGGTGGCTGCTACTTTCAAATGATAAGTGGGAAGAAAGGGAATTATGGGATGTTTCAGTTGCAGAAAAGCAGATTTATAGACAAGATGATATGGTGCTGTTGCATTGTGGGGGCTGGATTCTTATATAATCAGTATACAACATAACAGAGAACAAGGCATTAGATAAAACTCTTTTAATCCATCGAGAATGCACCAGGGCCCATATACATCAAGCTGCTACAAAATCAGAGATCTAAATGAGGACTTTTACTGGCAAACAGAGGAGAGAGAGGGCCAAGAGCAACTCATGCACCCTCTCTATGAGCAGGTCCAGATGGATTAATGAAAATAACAGCTAAATATTAACATAAGTATACTAAGAAGTACTGCATATGTATGAAAAGAAAAGGGCACGTTAAAGATTGAAAGGACGAATCAACCGGGGTCCTAAAAATGACTTTCTAAAGGAATCAGATGTAAATTTTAGAAAAGTATTTGGCATTGTTAATATGATAAAAGAAGATATATGTCCCTTAAAAAACAAAAGTAGAAAGCTACAAATCAATGAAAAACAACTAGATGAGATAAAAAGAGATAATAGTTGAAATAAAGAATCTAAACTGAAAAGTGACAGAATTGTTACCCATATGGGGGAGAAGGTATATACATATTGTGTAAAATTAAATCATTGATGTAGAAGATAAACGCCCACATGAGGTGGGGGAAAAGAACCAATAGATGAGAGAACAGCCCAGATCTGGAGTACCAGAAAAAACAAGTCGAATTATAGTTGTTTCTGAGAAAACACAAGTGAAGAACTGAAACAGAAGCAATAATTACACAATTTAAAAAAAAAGAGCTAAACTGAACAAAGTAAAGAGGACTAAATTGTATTCCAAACTATATACAATTCAAAACCACATTCTGACAAGAATTCTGAGTCCTAGAGTTAAAACTTAAAAAAAAAAATCCTTCAGTACTAGTTATAAAAAAACAAAGTAAGTTGACACATAAATGAAAGTAAGTCATCATTAAAGGAAGGAATGTCTGGTTGGTCTTAAATTTCTCCTGTGTATTACTAAATTACAGAAAAAAAGAGAAGGCTCACACAAAGAAAGCTATTCCCACCCAGACTGCCTTTCATTTGTAAAGAATATGAAAAACAGTCTCACATATTCAAATACTCTGAAAATGCATTACTCATTAACCTTTACTAAAAGTTACTTAGGTCAATTCCAACCCACTGAGATATAAACAAAAATTAAGATTTCAAAAATTGTAGTTTTAGAATAAAAGACCTCTGGTTAGCAACAGAAATAACTGCCCTAAATTTCACTGCCAAATTAAACAATATTGTTCTTAAGGGATAATTTAATATAAAATATTTAACAACAACAATCAAGAAATTAATCCTTAGATTACATTAATGAAAACAGAGAATGAAGAAGGAAAGAATTAAATTTATTCTTGCAGGGAAAAGTTAAAAGACACTGTTTTATGATAACAAATACGGTTAAAGAATGTTTCCTTCAAAATGTAAAGATGATTCCTGGTTAAAGATGGCAAAGTGAATGCATACATTTACCTCTGTGTCTCTATGGAATGTGGCACTAAACAGGCAGCAGAGGGATTCTGTTAAGGAAGGCATAAACTGGCCAAGACACAGAGAACAGGAGTAAAGACAACCACGCCACTTTGGAGTCTGGGAAGCAGAAGGTGAATGGCAGCCTAGTTAGCAGAACCAGGAGCTGGATGCTGAGTTGCTGGTGGAGGATGCTCCGAAGCACCACAGAATCCCAGAAAGACTCCACATGAGGAGCCCAGTCTGCAAAGCAGGAACTTCTATTGCAAACAGAGGCCTAGGTATCAGCTTGCACAAGGCCATACTGTTGCTAAGTGGCAAAATCAGGACACGAATCTAACTAATGCAGCACTAAATCTGAAACCCACTTTCAAATTCCACAGAATGAGAGGGCACTTCTTTGCCTACAGAAGTCAGTATGTTCCACTGCGTTTGTTTGGACAGGGAAAGTTTCTATATTCATTAAACCTGAATATTAGAATGAAAAGTTAGTAAAAAGTACCACCCACTGTATCTGGCTTATTGTCCGTACACAACAAGGCTGGAAGGGCTCTCTTTTAAATTCAATACTAATAAAATGTGCCATAAAAGCAGGGAATCGGAGTGGAGGTTTTGCATCTTGCTGTCAGGTGTCACCCAAATGGCACAGGGATCCTAGTTTCTAGAGGAAGCAGAAACAGGGGAAATAAACCAGTCACTCCCTGAACTCAACTCAGCATACCATTCTAGAAAGAGCAGGGCAGGCACACGAGGCTTCTTCTGTGCCAGGAGCTATCCCAAGCACTTCATAAAGAGGAAGTCATTTACAGAAACTATTCCACACAACAATGTAGGTACTATTATAATTCATTCATTCTCATTCTCTGTCTCTCTGTCTGTCTCTGTGAGTGCGTGAGTGTGTGTTTTCTGTCTGTCTGTCTGTCTCAGAAACAAGCACAGAGTAGTTTACCCACGTGGTGAAAGTCACATAATTAGTAAGGACTAGAAACTAGACAGTTTGGTTCCAGTATCCCAGCTCTTAACCGTAGGCTATGCTGCTTCTTCCTGATTTTATACACCTGAAAGCTGAAGACAATGTCTTCAGTGAAAATGGTGTTTGTAATGGAGGAAACATTACTTGAGACCACATAATAATCATCTTTGTCCTGATGAATGGAAACTGGTTGCTTGCAAAACTGGAGACAGGGAAGGGCTGCACTGGTGCTTTGTTCAATACTAGGGCAGTTAAAGCAATACTGAGCTTGTCAACTAGAGTCAACAGTAATTACCCAGGGGGCCCTTTTCTAGCTCAGCCACTCACCCTCTCCACCTGCTGAAACACTGTTTCTCCTTTGGGATTTATGTCAAATGCTATGCTAATAGTCATGCCAGGAAGCCACCTGTTCTGAATGTTGCAACGTTAAAACCACTGCAATTCTCTGATGATAGGTTCCTTACCTCTTTATCTCATCTTTGATTACAGCCACAAACCTCTGACTTACTCGTTAAGTTTCAAGTGGGTAAGATTCCATCTTATTATCTTTGCATTTCTGACAGCAAACAGCATTTCTGTGAGAAATAGCTCCTAAATTGATATGTGAAATTTACTAAATGTATATGAGTGCACCCTTCATTTATTTACTTTTAAATTTATTTTAACCAAAATAATCCATCTAATAAGTTCATCAGCTATTTTCAGAACTGTGCAAAAACATTAATAAGAAAGGGATAAGACATGACAAATGAGAATACAATTTTTTAAATAATCAATATAAAATTTGGAATGAGAGTCGACTCTGGAATGGTAATGAAAAATATTGTTACTGAGTGCAAAAGTAGGACACATTGTTAGAGCACAAAAAATAAGTTTTTATGTAGTTCCTTTGATTCCAAAGTGGAATTTATTAATTTTGAGACATTTCTCATTTTAGCAGTTCTATCATCTAAACAAAGATTAACTCATTTCTTATCAAATACATGAAAAGAAGGGAAGGGGAGATTATATATTTTCTTTCATAAAACTTAACATTTAATATAAACCATGCCACTATAGTTTGCAAATTATTACAAATGAAGTAAAACTATAAGTTAGATAAATGAACAGAATATAATTTGAAATAAATTGGTATAGACTTCATTAATTTATTCTTTAAAGTATGTAAATCCATCCTTTTACTTCTAAGCAAAAAATAGATGAAATTCCTATTTTTCTACTGAAAACTCAGGGCTGATGACTCTTTGTTCATAAGATATGAACAAAAAGCTACAATACACATTATACTCATATTTTGTCATTTCTCCAGTTAAGTACAACTGGACTTAAAAAAATCCTTCAAAGGAGTTTCTATATTGTATCTGACATATTCAATTCCACAAAGTTTTGAAACAAAGCAATTGCAGTTTATAACTTCATGGCAAATGTCATCTTTGTGAAGTGAATTATACTTCTACTTACTCGGTTTTCTTTGAGGATCACTGACTTATTTTTATAAAACAATAATAGCTGGCATTTCTTGAGAACTTACCCTATGCCTGGTACCATCATAAGAGTTTTGTACGTACCAACTCGTTCGTGAGAACCCTAGGGGCAGATGCTTCTATCATACCCATCTTACGAGGGCAGACAATTAAGTTTGTGAACTCATCCTAGAAAAAGTGCTACACACCTCATTGCTGAGTGTCAACTGTGGTCACCTTCAAAGCACTCCCCTTGGGAAGCTACACAGCAATGCCAGGCCTACTCCACCCTTCAAAGCAATTTTGGAACTCTTTCTGGAATGACCATCAGAGCTGTCATCATCCCCAAAATGTGACAATTAAGTTGGCGAACTTGCCACCATGCACTTACATTGGCAACACTGTACAAACACAAACCTTGGCATAAAACTAAAAAGATAAGTTCTTTTTATATTTAGGATGCAGTATTTCAGTGGTCCTCAACCTTCCCAACGCCGCGACCCTTTAATACAGTTCCTCATGTGTGGTGACCCCCATGACATTATTTTCGTGGCTACTTCATAACTGTAATGTTGCTACTGTTATGAATCGTCATGTAAATATCTGATATGTGTTTTCCGATGGTCTTAGGCGAGCCCTGTGAGAGGGTCGTTCGACCCCCAAAGGGGTCATGACCCACAGGTTGAGAACCGCTGCAGTATTTTGAAGTAAGGGAGAGACCTGAAGTCCCTTGGCAAGGTTTATGACACCTTCCCGAGTTGTTTTTACAGTCTTGCCAACATAAGCACATGGTGGCGAGTTCGCGAACTTAATTAATTGTCAGATGTTGGGAATGACAACAGCTCTGATGGCCATTCCAGAAAAAGAGTTCCAAGACTGCTTTGAAGGGTGGACTAGGCACTGGCATTGGTACACAGCTTCCCAAGGGGGGTACTTTGACGGTGACCATAGTGATACTCAGCAATGAGGTGTGCAGCACTTTTTCTAGGATGAGTTCGCGCAGTAAATTGTCTGACCTTGTATGTAGATAAGGAGAAAGAATTTAGGTAGCTTGCCAGTAAACACAATTCGCAAGTGGCAAAATTAACACAAAAATTAAAATAAAACTTTTTTATTGTAAATAACTTTACTGCCCAGTTCTTTCATTACATTACACAAAATTAGTGGAATTACTCTGACAGCTGCCACCTCCCTTTCAGCTCCTTTTCTGCACTAAGCTAGGAGGGCAAATAAGACTTTCTCTGTTGCCTCTTCTTCCTTTCTTTACATACTCTAAAGCACACATTCAAAATGAAACAACTTAGCTAGAATCCCATTTAGCATTGGTGTCACGAATGTATGCAGCTCACTGAGGGGAAGGATTTGGCGATATGGGTGTTTATTGTAACATTAGAGATATACATTTCTGTGCCCATAAATCTTAGGTATCTATCCCCCCTTTTTTATGTCCTTGAACCCAAGATTGTTCTGAAGAGCTAGGTGGGGACCCTGGGAGTCCAGCCACACCTTTGTTCTATAGATGAGAGAATTGTGCAATTTGCCTACACTCTCAGGTAATTTGGTGAAAGAAAAACAGGTCTCTCCATTTTTCACACCAGGTCTCCTTCCTGTACATCTTGTAGCTTTCTGGCCTTAAAATCAGGAATGGAAATGAATAACTATCCCATAAGTTTCAGAAAATACCCAGCAGATGACTGACAGACTGCCTAGTGTCTGAGGAGGCAGTACACGTATACGCACTCGTATATGTTCATTAGTAAAGACATGGACTTTCACAAATTAAACCAATACCTACACTTTTTACAAAGTCACAGGTTTCGAACTTCTATTTGGGGGTGGGAGGCTGGCTGGATTTTGCGTTTGTAGAACAAAATAAGAACCTTTGATTGTTTTGCGATTAGTAAGTCTAACATTAGACGTCACTGAATCATGCTAATTAGCAGACACATATTTTGGTCTTGTTCCACAGGTTTTTTTCCAAAATGCCTCCCTCCAAAGATTAGTTTTGTTTACATTTAGGATGCAGTATTTTGAAGTGAAGGATAGACCTGAAGTCTTAGTTAACTAACAGGTTCATTTGAGAAAAAAAATTTTTTTTAAGATACAACATAGTTTTTAGGTCAGTATTCTTTTCAAGCTGTTATTGGGACACTATATTACATGAGTACAATAGAGATATTCATCAACTAAGGCGAAAAGGAAATTAATTCTAGTTTGAAAAACATCCCACATATCTTAAAGAATGATATAAAGGTGAAAGGAAATATTCTTTTGGAAACTGTGATGTACAATCCAAATTCCTGGGATAGCTTTCAAACTTTCACTAGGTTGGGGATCCAAAGTATCCTCCAGCTAGGGGAAAAGATGTGACTCTTCCCATGGACCAATTACGCAGACTTGAGTTTTAGCCTCAAAGCAGACATTTCCTGAATTATTTCTGCCTCTATCAATAATCTACTCTGTAACTCTAAACAGTATTCCTCATTTGCTAAAGGCTCAGTTCCTTCTCTGTTTGGAAAGCAACAGACTTAATGCAAAGTCACTGAGGCTGGAGGTATGTCAAACCTATTTACTCTTCCCCCTCAGGCCAAATGTGAACTTAATTTGAGCAGTAGAGTCTTCACTAAGTTATGGATTCAGAAGTAGATTAAGCACTTATGTAAAGTTTAGTAATATGTAAAACTATGCTGTATATTGTTTTGCATATTACTGAACACATATGAGAGCTGTCTGGAAAAAATCCAGCCATTGTCAATGAAACGAGAATGGTTAGATGGCTGGATACTTTATGGACAGCCCTCGAGCATAATATACATATATGCACATACACATATATATGTAGCATAAAGATAAAGAAGCGAATACAAACCCCAAATTCAGGATAGACATTACCTCTGGAGGGTCAGCGGAGAAAGAGAATGGGTACCCATGGAGCCTCAACTGCTTCTGTGATATTTCAGTCTTTTAAAACAAGATTAGACAGAGCTGAGTGTGTCTTTGTTATATTCGTCCCCATATTTAAATTTTTTTATTATGAAAAAGGTAGTGTGAATAAAAATTATGCTCACTAAAATCATATTAAGTGATTGTGTTTTTCTTCTCTCACACCTAGAAACCATCAATGACTGGTTCTTTATGCCATTATCCAAGCATCCTTTTCTGAGCATCATAATCAATTTTAGTCTTTTCCTGTCATTATACTCATGTTTTTAAAGCTAAATTGCCAATGCAAGTGTTTCTGATAGCGTATGCATTTTATACTTAGTTCTAAATCAACCATGCTCAGTTTCTTAAATTTAACTACTTTGATTTGGAGATTTTTTTTAATGCTTCCTCATAAGTTCTATTAGCAGTTAAATTACATTGATTCTTTCTTCAATTCTTTATTGAGATCCATCCTTTTCTCTCCTTGTCTAGCACCCAGCCAGATAGAATTCAGCATCACTGGTATTTGTTCCTCCTCATCAGGCTAACACCAGTCCAGTCTCCCACAATCAACTCAAAATACATCTGCCAAAAATCAATGCCCACAAATTATACTTTGTTAGGTCATTCTACCTATTAACTATCTCTCATTACTCCTAGAATTCCCATGAATACAGACCGAACTTATCATTGTGAGCTTAAAGTCCATTATATTCAAGTTTGAATGGCCATGATTTGTGGAAATCAGAAAAAAAGATAAATGAGCATTTTTCAACTAACACTTGTCTAGAGTAAGGATTTAAAAAAGGAATAAAACCAAGATTGCTTGCCTGTTGCCAAAAATAAATTTAGTCAATATGACTTTGGAGGCTGCACTTGCAAATGTCACAATTCTTAAGTGTGTGGTTGAGGCAAAAGCAGCCAAGTATTTATTATCATCCAGATCAAACTGATGTTATGTGTCCCTTGAACATCAAGTGCTTTTACAGTCTCTGTGTAATTTTTTTTTTCTTATCTGAAAGCAGACTGAAGACAAAGAGTCACTTGTTCAGCACTGATGATGTGACTGTATGGGAAAGAAGGAAACAGGAACTCACGGTACTTAAGTTCTCAAAATGTACATCCTTTTGAGTTTAAGAAAGAAATGATTTTGTCCCTCTCTACTGCCCTGTTCGGTGTCAATTTTCTGCCACAGGCTCCACTGTACATCTCATAACTAACGTGAGACTGAGCAGCAGGCCTTTCACAGGGATATGGGTGGAAACCCTCACTTAACCCTAAATCCTACAACTCACGTATAAAGTTCCCTTCGTTTTTCTCACCTGAAAATGCAGACCAACATACCTACTTTTCAGGGTTGCTAGAATTCAATGAGAAGTGGGAAGAATGTTTAAAACACAGAGAGATGGACAAAAGTGGATCTTCGGTTGATGAGACTCCGACATACCAGTCTCACCATGCAAACATCTGCAATCATGTCTCGGCTCCTAGAATTCTTTTATTTTTCAATCTCTTTTTCCCACCCACCCTCACTGACCTCTCATCACATCCCAGTTCCTTCAGCTCTTTTGCTGTCATACTTTCCTACCAAACTGTTCAGTTTTCTATGAAAAATATATATGTGTACATGTAGATTTAGAAGCTTATGAATGTGTACGTATGTATACATGTATGTAACCATATACATATAAGCATACACACATGTATTTTGTATCAATATATGTGCATACACACATCTTTGTATGTGTATGTACATACGTAAGTTAAAACCCCGAGTGTCAAGATCTTCCAATTGGAAACAAATACAGGTACATAAGTTTCTGACCTAACATCTGCTACTTGGGAGAATGATGTTCTTGCTCCTTCTTTTTATAGAGAAAGGGATATAATCAGACTAACAGTCTATCATCATTGAGTGCCCC
>PVJL010009089.1:0-60165 GCA_004026885.1 Lyroderma lyra | reverse complement strand
GAAAGGGGAGGGGGTGGGAGAGGAGGGGGGGAAGCTAAATATAAGGTGATGGAAAGAGAAGTCACATTAGGTGGTGAACTTATTATACATCAAGTTGACAATGCACTGTAGAATTGTATGCCTGAAACCTATGTAATCCTTGCTAACAGATGTCACCCCAATAAGTCTAACAATAAAAATGAATTAAAAAAAAAATAAATTATTGACTGTGTCCATGAGTTTTGTTTCTTTGTTGCTTTTGATTTTCAGTTAACAATCAAACTAAATTTCTCCATCCCTTTCCCTTATTTTACCCACTCTTTTATCCCTCGTCCCATCTTAAAGAAGTCCTAACATTTTTGGAGTACTGGTTTGCTAGTGATAGAAAAGTTTCTTCAACTTTTTCTTACCTGAGAAGCTCTTTATCTGTCCTTTACTTTTGAATGCTAGCCTTGCTGGATACATTATTCTTGGTTGTAGATCCTTGGTTTTCATCACGTTGAATATTTTCTGCCAATCCCTTCTGGCCTGTAAAGTTTCTGCTGAGAAATCAGCTGAGAGTCGAATGACTGTCCCTTTATAAGTTACTACATGCATTTCTCTTGCTGTTTTTAGAATTTTCTTTTTCTTTAACTTTTGCCATTTTAATTATGATGTGTCTCAGTGTGTTCCTGTTTGGGATCATTTTGTTTGAAATTTTCTGTGCATCCTGGACTTGTATGTCAACTTCCTTCACCAGGTTAGGAAAATTTTCAGTTATTATTTCTTCAAACAATTTCTTGATCCCTTGCTTTTCCTCTGTTCCTTCCAGCACACCTATTATTCTGATATTCTTATGTTTGATATAGTCCCTGATGAATCTCAATCCATCCTTCCTTTTTTGGAAATAATTTCACAATTGATCTTGCTGGGTGTTTTCTGCTGGCTTTTCTTGCAAATCACTGCTTTGTGCTTCTATTTTATCTAGTTTAGTGACTTTTATTTCATTCATCATTTCAGTTAATGTAGTCATTATCTCTCTCTGGTCCTTTATAATGGTTTGTAAGTCTTCTTTGAAGCTTGCTCTCTCTCTCTGTTGAAATTATCATTCAGTGCCTTAAGCATTTTTATAATTGTTGAGTTGAGCTCTGCTTCTAATGAGTCATCTGTCCCCATCTCTTTAATTTGAGCTCCTTTTCCCTGGTTTCTCATTTTTGCAGCATCTCTGGACCCTTGCTGCTGCAGTTTCTTTGGTGTTTGCAGCTGATACTGGGTGGGCAGAGGTCTATGGGGGAGGGGCATTCACGGCTTTGTTTTCTTCCAGAGGCTCCAGAAGCCGTGCAGGGAGTTTGGGCGTGATTACTCCTTTCTGTTCTTGGTTTACCCTGCATGTGGATTCTGCTCTGAGTTCTGGGGTCAGTCCTATTTGCTACTCTTTTAGATCATCCTAGTTGTGGGCTAAGAAACATGCATGCACCCCGCTCTCCTCCTTCCTCGTCAGAGCATTCGTGTTGCAGCTCCTTACCACCCAGTTGCTTCCCCTCCTTTGGGAACTAGAGTGAAGTCCAGTTGCTCCATTTTGCAGACCAGTATGCACCTCCTGGGGTCAAAGTGAGGTGGTTGAGTGAGGTATCTTATGCCCGACCTGTGGGCCTCCTTTCCTCTGTCTCTCGGACCGACTGAGGTCCAGAGCACTCTCCTGCTGCCTTCTTCCTCCTCTCTTTCCCAGCAGTAGAGTTCCAAGTGGGAACCCATGCCACAGCCATGCCTCTGTGCCACAGCCCCATCTCTGTTCTTCCCTTTTATTTCTCCTTTGTTTAACCCTCTGCCCATCTGCAGGTACCTTAATGTGACAAGTAGGTTTCTTAGCTGTGACTGTGTGTTGTGTAGAGGGTCCCTGGTTGAGGTATAGGTGTTTCATTAGTTGTAATCTCCAGAGGAGTTTTTCAGAGGTCCCTCTCATGCTGCCATTTTGTTTTCAGTCAGCATACCATTTCTTAAGGTATTGAGCCAGGTCAATGAGAACATTCTACAACCTTAACTCAAAGAAGCCCATAGGCTAGTAAAATGAATTAGAACACAGAAATTGGAAAATGATATCAATTGCATTTTCCTATGATTGACATAAAGGGAGGAAAATATTTAATAGGACTGTACCTCTGGCCCTCAGATCATTTCCTCTGAAGGCTACCCAGATGATTCTGCCTGTGTGAACTAAACAGCTGGTTTATAATTAGCTATCGCAGAACACTTTCTGTTGCACTTCTTATTTGCAAAATGCCATCTCATTGGTGTGACCAACTCCTCTTCACATTGGCATCACCTCCTCTGCCTTGACCAGATAAGGCAGAGGCTGCTAGGGTTACATACAGTGGCTGGAGCCACAAACACTAAGACTAGGTTTTAGCTCTGTGTCCATAATCCCTGACTCCCTAATCCTGGTGCACCTGAGCTCCTGCTGTCTACATAACAGGAAAGCTCAGAAATTATCACCAGGTTTGCTGTTGGATTTCCAGTCTCTTTGTACTCAATCTCTACAGAAATTATCATAGACTCTCAGTTAACCAGCACTCATGGGGATTGGGAGATGCCTAATAAACGTAAGTAGACTCTTCATTAACTGGCACTCAAGCAACCAGCACTCTCAAGCCACCAGCACTCTCAAGCAACTGGCAAAATGTTTTTTTTTTGTTTGTTTGTTTTCTTTTTTTTGTTGTTTTTTTGCCGGTTGCTTGAGAGTGCCGGTGGCTTGAGTGCCAGTTAACGGAGAGTCTATTGTATTTAATTGGAAAAAAATGCACTTAAAAAATACTTTACCAAAAAAAAAAAAAAATACTGTACCACCCACTGTAGCTTCCCTAGAAGTGCTTCTGAAATCTACAATGTTTTCTGTATCATGGGATTCTGGCCTCTACAAAGTAAAGGGAAACATTCAGATGTGCCAGGATTCTTACAAAATGATAGAAAATCTGATGTGTAGGGTTATAGACATTGGGGACTTTCTGCCCAAAAAGAACACTCTGAAACAAAACACAAGAACATGTGGGGGCTGGGCACAGGTCAAAGAGGACAGCAATGCTCCTTGGTGTGTCTGTGGGAAATGGGGGCCCTGGCTGGCCCAGAAGTGCTGTGTGGAGCTGGGGTGGGGTGGGGGGAAGGAGTTGGCAACTGGAGACCTGGGCTGCCTCTCCTATTACCTCTTATGAGACTCTGGGCTGCCTCTCTTGGACCATTTCTCACTTCTAAAATAAAGGGAGAAATTCCTCCTTGCCTGGCTCTTTTGAAAAATTAGGTGTACTTGCAAATGTATAAAGGCCTGCCACACAGTGCTTTCACAGCATTGCCTGAAATTCCTTTGAAGCCTGGCACTGCTGCATTGGCCCAATAATTCACACCTCCCACAGGACTCCTTTCCAAACTTTGTCAGTCCAGATCAGTTCCTAGGCCCAATCTGGTCTTGCTTTGATCCAATAAGTGTTTCAACCTCTCACCTACCCTGTGGAACATGGTCAAAGGGTTGCTGACAACTACTTTTGTGAACCAGTATTTAGAAAAATCTCATAAAGCACTGTATAATGTTAGGGTGAGACTGCTTCTTTCCATTTCTGGCTCCCATAGGACCAATTTTTCTCTAATTGCTTCTTGTCACTTTTTCTATCTCTTACTTCTCTGTTAAGAGGGGAAGTGCATTGCTTGATTAGAAAGCTCAGGGCAGTTTTACTGCTCCCTTCTACTTGACATATGTCCACCTGCATGAGGCATTGTACAGCCTCTTATTGCTCTGGACCCCAGAAATAGCAGGCTTTCTCTCTTGGTTCTTAAGAATAGCTGGACATCTGTAGGCGGGGAGTCGACCCTTAAACATATGGCCTGGCTGAGAGCAGTCCTGTGCACGTGATTTCAGCTACCTATATGGACAGAGGACTCCCAGGCTTATATTAGTACAAAGAAAGTTACATGAGGGGATATTTTTTTCATAGCACAGCTGTTGGGTGAGAAACAGGATTATATGAGAAAATAACCCAGAATATCTAGGTACAGACTTGTTTTTAAACACATGTGAGACACTCTCTAAGGTCTCTCAATAATTTTTGGAAAGATCTTGGTGAGCCCCAGTGAGCTGTTGTGGGTAATGGACTAGTAAATTTTAGGTATCCTCAGGCCACTGAGGTTCTAGGTACTTCAGTTGCTAGAATTCTATGATTCTAAAACAGTATTTTCTCAAAAATTTAAAATCCCATATTTAAATAACTCAGCATTTGTGTGTAACACCCTTTACAAGAGACTAAAAGACCTTTTTGCAACATCTGATTAACCTTGAAACTATGTCCTAACATTTGGTTACCAGATACATACTAAGTCACCTAGTAGGAAACTATGTGTTACACATCTTCCATTCAGCACTACAAATCCTCTGTCCTTCCCTCTCTACCCTGCTTTAAGCTTTGAAGGATGGCCCATATGGACTATCTTAAGGGGCCCCCTTGCCTTTAGCTTCTGTTGAGTTCAGCCACAGGAGGCCTTAGTAGGATATTCCATGGTGGGGGAAGGATGAAGTTACAGTATTTACTCCCCCAGCTTTCTCACTGCTGGGTCGCCATGTTGCATGTGTCCCTCTACTGAAAAACAAAGCCCATTTCTCCAGTTCTTTCAGACCAATGGGTAGCAACCGTGCCCTACTATTACTAGCCCTGGAATACTATACTGTCCTTTTCTGGTTTCCCTGAATCCTGACCACGCCTTTATAAAAAGTCCCTGTATTAAGCTCTCCTCAAATTACCTAGTTTGACCATGTTGTCTGTTTGCTCTGGGATCCAGATGGATTTGCTATAGAATGAGTTATTTTCTATTCTGGGCCCTACCTCTAGTCACCAATGTAACCTCAGGGAACCAAAACTCATATCTGGGCCTGAGTTTCCTAATATATAAAATGAAATGGGTTGAGATAGAAGGCCCTTTCCAGATTACATTCTTGAATTGAGAGAAATTGTACACCTAAAGTATTTTCTACAACTTAGCATGACGTCTGGTACACAGGGGCACTCAATTTTTAGTGAATGATAAAATTCTAAGCTATGTATCATTTCCACATTTATACTCACTAAAAAAACGTGCTTCAGAAAAAGGAACAACCAAAGAAATCATGTATTTAAGTATATGTGTTTAAGAGTGAGCACTAAGATTACCTTTGCCTCATGGTTAAAAATGATGCAGTATTTCATGCTTCTCTGAACATTTAAGACTCCATAGAGGCAGTGCAGTGTAGTGGAAGGAGCACAGGCTTTATTGATCAAATTAACAACACAACAAATTGAGCTGCTTTTATGAAGGTATTATGTAATTGGAGGTAAAGTGACCTATTCAGAGTGTGCCAGAGAAACTAAATTTTCAGGAGAGACTCTCATAGCCAGATAGTCTCCAGATAGTCTTGTTTTATGGCCAACACTAACACTAGAAGTACCTCTGCTGAGAAAGTTTCAAGACACAAGCTTCTTAAAGTCAGCACAGAGAGGGGACTCCTAGTTCAAACTCTTTCTGATTTTTTTTTTCTTCTCTTCTGTTTGGCTCAAACCCTGGTCCAGAGTATGACTAACAAGACAGACTCTCTTCCAACATAAAACCTCTTACTAGCTTGGACTTCTATATCTGAAACCCCCAAACGAGTGTATTCCTGTGCTAAAAGCATGATCAGGCTTAGATTATTGACAAATGATTAAAAGCATGAGTTCTTGCACCTTTGTATTTAACTGTCAATTTCCTACAAATTCTGTTTTTCAGTCAACTTCTTTTCAGTAAATATTTAATGCTGCTGAAATGACAATGGTTTCTTTCAATTTGCTTATTTTCATCAGGAATTATGCATAGAAATTGGCATTTACTCATCATCAGAATGATTAATAATACTAGTATATGACCAAAAAGCATTGACTATAAAGAAAACACACTTTAGATTTTAATACAAATTAATCTTAACTCTAGCTGGAAGATATAAGGAATACAAATTCTTCTCAAATGTGTTCTCCTTTGGCCTGCCCTCTCAAGTCACAGAAATTCTGCTTTATAGGCAGTGGACAGAGCTACAGCTATGAGCAGGCAGTGGTGTTTTTCCTAAGACATTTCTGCAATTCTCAGTTCTCTCTAAACTGGGTAGGTTTTGATTTTGTGTATTTTTAATTTTTAAAAATTGCAGTAAAAATCTACATAACATAAACGTTACCATTTTAACAATTTTAAGTGTACAGTTCAGTGGCATTATGTACATCTGTATGGCTGTACAACTATTCTCACTATCCATTTCCAGAAAATTTTCATCACCCCATACTAATATTCAGTACCCACTAAACAATAAACCCCCATTCCCTTCTCCCTCCCCTGCCATCCAATCCCTGGTAACCACTGCTCTACTTTTTGTCTCTATGATAAACCAAGTAGTTCGCTTCATTTTAATGAAAGTTGGTCAGTAGATAGACTCTTTACCTCTTAAAAGTGCATAGAGAAGAAGTGAAGATAGGATCAGAGCTAAAGAGAACAGGCAGGCTACTTACACGAATGCTGACTAAAGATGAGGGTCTGGGGCACAGGCCGTACGATGCTTTGGAGACTGAGGTGGGAAAAGGGGCTACAGTAAGTGTTTTACTAACATTCTCCAGATCCTCTGAACCTGGATGGAAATGCATTCTCCTGAGGATGCACAAAGCTTCTCTCACTCTTCTGGGCATTCATCAGTACCCTGTATCACTAGGGGTCCAAGCAGCATTGCAATGAGACACTCTGTATATAAGCCGGGATTGAGATAGGAAGTGTTTCCCTGAAGACCAAGAATATGAGTACTGGAGACAGGAGTAATGAAGACTCCAAACAGCAGCAGTAGAGAGGGCAGCTCCTCACACTTAAAGGGCTAGAAGAAATGGAGGCAGATCGTGGTGGATCAGGCAGAGACTACAAACAGTGCAGAAATTAGCAGGCAGCCACGGGAGGAGAGAAAGCAGGAACAGCAAGTATGGATGAAAGAGATGACAAAAGCAGTAGGCTCCGCTCAATGATGGCAAAGGTAAAGGAGGTGACTCATTTACGTGGGATAGCATTACCCACTATATCCCCCATGAGGGACTCATAGGAAAACGTAGGAAGTGGAATGATAGGGGACCGTCCCATCTTTTGGCAGATTAAAAGCTAATGATACAGCAGGCCTAGGTATAAGATGCTAAAGTACTCTTACCCAGGCTCATGAGTGGGAAATATTCAGGGAGATATCTGGGTTACACAATAATAAATGAAACAGAAATTAGAGGTATTAAAACTATTAGAAAGGATGAGACATTATTATCATGAGAACAAGAGAATTACTAAGCAAGGGGAAGGCTGATGAAGAGTTAGATTTACGTAGTCCCTCTCAAACTGTTCTGCCAAAGTTTTCCTAAAGGAGTACCACCCTCCTCAGAATCTGGTTCTTTTAGGGTTTCCCAGAACCCTAATAGTCATACTTATCCCCACTGTTATGACTCTGGTTGTCTATGTCAGAAGACACTTTGATGAGCCTGAAAAATGAAGTCTAGGGAGCATCTTTGCCATTATGTCATGATGCTTCTTTCTACTGTGACCATATAAACTGCTATATGTCATGTGAAAAACATGCAACATCAAAGCTTAAACAACTCTACTTCCATAAGATAACATAAAATATATAACAAGGAAATGGGATGGAAGCAGAAGGTGTTTGATTGTCTTTGTAACTTGCATTCTGTCTTGGAAGTTTCTGGATGGTTTGCTGATTTATAATTTGTTAGAAACTAAAAGGGAGCCCTTATCTCATTGTCCCAAAATGAGAAAAAAAGTTGCAATTAGACGTCATCACTGTTTATCAAGTTAGGTATAAAATAGGGATGTAGATTATCTCAAGGAGAAGTAGTAATGACCAGGTTGCTAAGGAGCTTAACCTCCCTCTAATAGAGAGAATGATTCAATTTCTGCCCAGATCTTTGAAGAATTAAGGATAGAGACCACAACCACCAGCAAATTGAGAAGCCAATGTGGGTATTTATATCTAATTAATACATAATGTTATTTTGAAAGAATTAAGTGGACTTTGCTAAAAACCCCTTCTGCTTAGTGTTGGTCACTGAGTTCTGAACCTTGCACTCATAAACTTGTTAAAAAAAAAAAAACCAAAACATTAATTTAATATGACATTAAAAGGAGAGAGAAGCTCATCTGATCTTTAACCTCAAAATTTCCCTAAAATAAGGTCTAGGGATAGCTTGTGCTATAGACTGAATATATGTGTTCTACCACCCAATTCATATGTTATATCCTAACACCAAATGTGATGATATGAAAAGGTGGGACATTTGGGAGGTGGTTAGGTCATGAAGGTAGAGCCCTCATGAAGAAATTAGTTCTCTTATAAAAGAGGCCCAAGAGAGCTCCCTCACTCGTTCCATTTTGTGAGAAGTCAAACAGAAGTCACCTTCTATGAGGAGGTGGCCATCACCATACACCAAATTTGACTTGAAATTCCCAGCCTCTGGAACTGTGAGAAATAAATTTCTGTTGTTTATAAGCCCCCAATCTATGGTAGTTTGTTATAGCAGCCCAAATGGACTAAGACTGCTTGGTCCCCTGGGGAGGTGGAAATATAACCCAATGGCCTGAGTAAATGCATAATGAGTTGTGTTTTTTTGTTTCTCAATGCTCCAATTCCAGAGTTAGATGAGGAGAAATGCACAAAAAAATGATAGTGAAAGGGTCATGTAAGAGGAAAGAAGTATGAGAAATGAGAGGAGGTAACAAAAAATTCACTCATACTGATGTATTCTGAAGTGAATATTTGCCTGAGAATATAGAGCAAAGAGACAAAAAGCTAGGACACAGAGAAGATTAATCTAGGGAGCCACCCCCTGCAAATTCTCATAAAAATAAAATGACATTTCCCAGAATGAAAGACATAAGGTTTTTGCTTAAATGCCCCAGGAAATGCTAAGCAAGATGAATGAAAAAGGGTATATACATCCAGACACATTGCTATACAATTTCAAAATTCCAAGAATAAATAGAATACCATAAAAGATTTAGATGCAAGCTGCCTTTAGACTTCTTTTAAACAAATCTATAATACAAGAAGATTATGGAACAGTACCTTTATAATTTCAAAAGAAAATTATTTTCATTATGTTATAGAATGTATGCTCAGTCAAATCATCCATAAAAATGAAGGAAAAATTTTTAGCAATGCAAGGACTCAATATTTATATCCTATGCCAGTCTTCTGAAAAATATACTTGAGGATGTACTCCATCCAGCTAAATGGAAAAAATAAAGGAATTCTAGAAAAGGTAATATATTTATTAGGAAGACTAATAAACAATGTACCTAATGTTCAAGTGTAAGTGATATGGGATCCCAGGAAATCACCTTTGTGTAAGTTAGAAAATTTCTAGATGCAACCAGGAACTGCTGGGAAGAATACTGTCAAGAAGAAAGTGGATTACCAGTACTGAATGAATAATCAAGAGACTTGGTATATTTAGTAATATAGTGAAGAAATGTGCTTATTTTTGTTTACAAAATATCTTAAGTATTTTATGAAAGAAAATATTACAAAATAGTCTAAGAAACACAAAATGCCATAAAAGAGTAATAATAGTCAAACAGCAAGTCAACTAAAATGTGACTAGAGGAGTTCCCTGATGGTGTAGCGGCTTAAGGCTTCAACGCTGGCGCTGTCAGCACTGCGGCCTGGGTTTGTTTCCCAGTCAGGGAGCTACCCACATACCAAAAAGCAAAAAACAAAAAAAAAAACAAAAAATGTGACTAGATTTTTTTTTTTAATTCATTTTTATTGTTAGACTTATTGGGGTGACATCTGTTAGCAAGGATTACATAGGTTTCAGGCATACAATTCTACAGTGCATTGTCAACTTGTTGTATAATAAGTTCACCACCTAATGTGACTTCTCTTTCCATCACCTTATATTTAGCTTCCCCACCTCCTCTCCCACCCCCTCCCCTTTCTCCCCTCCCTAACCCACTCGTCCCCAAATAAACATTAAACTATTGATTGTGTCCATAGGTTATTTGTTTGTTCATTTCTTTTTTTCTTTGCTTTCAGTTTTATATTCCGCATATGAGTGCAATCATGCAGTTCTTTGTTTTTTCTGTCTGGCTTATTTCACTTAGCATGATGATCTCCAGGATGTGACTAGATTTTGAACATTTGATGGAACATAACTGAAGACTTTGGATACAAGAAACTGAATCCTTCAAGTGGCACAAGATTAACAACATAAAAATATGTTTTCTTTGCTAAGGGTTCAGTCATACTTCATGGCTTAGCAGTTACTAATTTTTACAAAATCGCAACATCATATTAGCAATGAGAATAGTTTCACCTTTGAGTGCCTAACAAGTGCCAACAGTGTGGTAAGTATCACCTTTGTGCTAATTCATTGATCATTATGAAAACCCTATGATTACTATAATTTAATATATGAGGAAACCTAAGTACAGGAAGGTAAAGTAACTTGCTGAAATCTACTTTTAATCACTGTACTCTAACATTAGAAGCTAATAACACTCTTAGCTAATGCGGGTGGGGAATCACCCACCCCCTTAAAACTTGAATTTTTCATTTTATTTTAACATAAACATTTTAACTTAAAAATATTAATTCACCAATTTTTTGATATAGGGTAAGTTTTTTTCTTTGAAGCTGAGTCCTTTGATTATAATTTAATATTGTCTTTCTTACATTGCAATACTCATAATGCAGTTTGTGTTCAACTCAAGTGTGTTTAAAGCAAAATAAAAAGTTAAAGATATCTGTGAAGCAATCTAAGAGAGGAATGCTTCTAGATTTTTACCATTGTTTTCAATCTTTCATAGTTGGTCCTCTGCTTCTTCTTTATTAGCATCATTTAAAAAAATAATTTGTCTTTATTGAGTCTTAGTATTCAATTCAGCTTTCATAGAAACAATTCTTTTAGTATTCATAGCTCATCAGTATATGTAATATTTCATTAAATTACACAACTGAATAATACATACAACCAGGATAAACAAGTTTTGGAACAAAAATATCTGCTCCTTAGTCAGTGTTTAGCTTAACTGACAGGAGCAGAAATAAATGGCAACAGTAGTGAATAGCTAGCTATCTATGAGAACTCAGCCTGTGATGGTATTCACTGAAATGTGTTCTAGAAAAAATGGGAAGCCCTGATAATTTCAGTCCATTAGAAAACTGGAAGTTGGTTAAGAAAACTTCAGATGTACCATAAAACACAGTTTGTTGGTATGTAATGTTTAGCATTAACATATGGATAAAATATGAATGACTTTATAAATAAAATAGAGTAAAAATTTCACTGTCAAAATGTAGTAACAGCATACTAGCCAACTGATAGATTCATTTTACAAAGTAGAGGATCCAGAGATAATGTCTAAGGTTGATACAATAGGAAATGGAAATTAAAAAAAAAAAATTCTAGTCTAAAAATGTAACCAATAAAAGAATCCAAAATAACATAACAAATATAAATTGAGAATGGGAAAGTTCTTCATCTTGTTTACAGTATATATTATAAAGTTGGTAACTAAAAAACTGAAGTAAAAGAATATTATTTACAATATAGAAACCTACAACTAGAAAAGATGAACATGGTTGTGTCAGAGAATGAACCCACTGGCAACAAAGCTTTTCTTTCTATCTTTTTTCCCCCCCGTATTGTGTGATTAAAAAAAAAAAAAGACTGTATATGTATATTTATATAACTTGGATAATTATAGCTAAAATTTGTAAATGAAATGTGAAGACATTTAAATATAATATAAATTAAAAAAAAACAACAACACGTTTTAAATACAGAAGATGAAACATTCCCAGTTTTGACTAAAGAGGATCTTGAAGGGCCGGCAAGGGGCTCTGTATCAACCGAAACACATGCCAAAAAAACACAAAAAAGCACCTGGGAAGGTTTCTGCTCCCAGAAACTTCCTATGGTGCTGCCTATAGGCTACTCTGGGGTGGAGGACCCAGATGGCGGCCCAAGATGGCCCTGAGTCTGCGCCTGCGCATAGTGCTCTGGGAGGTGCGAAGGGGACCAACTAGGTAATTAGGTACTGCTGTCAGCCAGCACGTGAAGCCCAGGGTGCCTAGCTGCCATCTGTCTATCTGCCTGCCTCTGTGATACCTACCTGACCAAAGGTTATTTTATAGAAGTCCTAGGTTGTGCTTCCAGTTTTTACCCTGAATGAGATCCATGGAATCAGCTAAGCATGCACTGAGAGAGCGTCTATGTACATATACTTGGCTTGAAGAGAAAAATGGAAAGATCCCATGAATACTGCGAAACAGGTTCAGGGTCTCCTTGAAGCCAAAAGATTGTTTGGTTTCATTTTATGTTTTTTTAAAGTAAAAAACTGTTGTTTTTTCATTTTATAAAGGGATTATCTTATTACAATATTAGGAGAGAGCTTCCTTACCCCAATTAAGAATCAGTGGACACCGTAAGAATTTTAACTTGAGCAAGTATTTGAGAGCCTATAGAAGATCTCTTATGACTGAAATAGCAGCCAAGTTGCTGGGTTATATAGCCAATATCCGCAGAAGGAAAAAACAATTAGCAGCTTAAAGTAATTTTGAGTTTATATTTGTTCGGCAAGTAAAGTTCTGTTTAAGTAGGTCTCTGTGCCATAATTATAAGGTGAGTACAGAAAATATTTATAAAGGCCAGGTCCTTACAGTGGTAAATTCAAAAGCACCTCAGGAAATGCTCTTAGGGAGAAGAATAAAATTATTTAACAATTTGCTTATAAAGTAACAGTGAGAAAACGGGAAAGAAGAATATAATTGTGAAATTAAGGCATATTCCTAACTCCCTGACTATCCAAAAATTCTATCAAAGAAACAGCACTCCACAGCATTGCTAGTTTTAATATGAATTTACGTGAAGGTGTGGCTCAAATCCTAATATCTTTGCCTACGGCAGACGACTTCAAACATCCAGCTCCAAAAATATACAAACTGCAAATAAATTTTTTATCTGGACTTGAGCAAAGGACTCCAAAAATCTACTCTAGTGGTCACAGTCAGACTGCCATCAGATCTGAATTACAAAGTGACTGCCCTTTTATAGTGCAGGTATAGAAGAAAATAGAAGGATAAGAAGCAATAATATGACAATCGCATTCAGAAGGTATTTTTAACTGAGAGTGTCAAAGTTCAAAAACAGTTTTGTGGGGAGTTCCCTGGCAGTGTAGTGGCTTAGGGCTTCGGCGCTGGCGCTGTCAGCGCTGCGGCCTGGGTTCGATTCCCAGCCAGGGAGCTACCCACATACACTCCCCCACCCCCGACCCTCGCCGCAAACTGAAAACAAAACAAAACAAACCCCCCCACCCAAAAAAAAACAGATTTGCTGAAATCAGTAGGATGCAACACAAGAGAGGTACTTCACATAGCAGAATACCTACTAATGTAAAACCCAGAGCTGGCAAAGACCATGAGTCATAAATAGTTTCCTGGACATGGCAGGGAAAACCTGTCCAATTGGATCTGACCTCATCTGTTTAAAAATTCCTCTTTACTCAGATGCCCAGAGGTGGGACACATTTGTCAAACACATCACCACTATGTTCTAGGTTAGAAGAGCTGCATTTTATGCAAATATGAAAATGTGTCTAAATATCATATCAGTGCTCTTGCATAACAGCAGGGACATAACCCGATCACCTATCTGCAAGTTCAGAACACTCAACCCTACTTAGTAATGGGTTAGAGCCAGGTCATGGTAGGCATGAGTCAATTGTTAAATTTTCAAGAATTTTGAGAGGTGGTTATTAAACCCAGTCATTATTCAAAATTAAATTGTACAAACAAAATTATATAAATTATATTGAAAACAAAGATAATAAATATTCAAAAGTCATCATTTGCTACTCATTTTACTATTATCTATGTTCTCAAGATTGTTTACATGTATTATATCAGTATGGTGGAAATCTATAGAATGATGTACTACTGCATATCTTTTCCTAACTCTGCATCAGGGATGTCATGTGGGTAAGGTTGACATAGGTCATGATGGGAGCATTTACATGATGGAAAATTCCAACACCACAAATCAGAGCTTGATTTTTTTTTTTTTTTTTTTGGAAAATGGACTAGTCTTAAGAAAGTGATGGAGAAAATGACAATAATGTAGATTAAAATGTGCCATGTCTGTAACCATTACATTGTGAATTCCACAACAGATTGAAGATAAATTCTTCCAGTATTTTAAAAGTATTATCTGACTTAAAAAGAAGCTGCTCATATTATTAACAAAATAGTGAAGTGATGTTACCACATATGTCCTTGTTGTTTCTCTTTCATCTTACTTGTTAACTTAAATGAAACTATAAACCACCATGTTTGACCTACACTCACATGCAACCAAAGGTTGCCATGGATACAGAAGTTTGACAAAAATCAAGAAAAACATTCTGTAAGAATCAACTGTAATGCAATCAATGAAGTATAATGTGTGTTATATTATGAACTGTGTACTTCAAATCCTTTATATGAGTAAAATTTATAAACTTATGTGTGTATATTTATGCATACATTTTTAATTCTGCAGAGCTGGATGCTATACAGGCAGCAGGCACACCACTGCCCCCAATTCAGGCAGCATGAAGACTGACTTTCTTGCTTTTTTTTTTTGGTATGTGGGTAGCTCCCTGGCTGGGAATCGAACCCAGGCCGCAGCGCTGACAGCACCAGCGCCGAAGCCTTAAGCCACTACACCATCAGGGAACTCCCAAGACTGACTTTCTTAAGCAATTGTGAAGACCTAAGTTTCTATGCCCCATTACTTTACATAAGGTCTTTACCTAATGAAGAATTCCCATTTTAGTGCTCAAAAGATTTGTCTCATTGGCTTTGCTTTTGCAATATAAGTGGCTATCACCAGATAGCAACAGAGTTGGGCTTGACCTTGGGCAATTAGATATAGAAGAAGATCAGAAATTTCTGGGTCACAATCACATAAACAAGTGAATCTGCTTATAAAACACCTAAAGAATTCTTACACTTTTCTAACTGGGTAACTTTCTTCACAGAGGATGATTTTATCTTTAAAGCAATAGCTCTGAAATTTGTGTGTGCTTGGTAGTTGCCTGGGGGAGCTTGTTAGAAGTACAGATTCCTGGGCTATGACTCTACAAATTCTGATTCTGGGGTGAGGCCCAGAAATCTACATTGTAAATAAATATCCCCAAGTGTCTCTGAAGGTGAGTCGCTCATGGTTCACAGTTTGAGAAATGCAGTATTATAGGACACTCTTAATATAATCATAGTAGCTTTTATCTAAGCTGCGTACATCTTTCTTAAGCAGATTGTTACTGGCTCCATCAAGCAAGCCATAAGAAGGTATCTTCATGCCCGTCTGGCTTTTCTCTTCAGCTAACATGAACCTCACCCCACCTACCCTTTCTCCAGCTCAGTTTCTTTGTTCCCAGTGGGGTGGTGGGAAAGACTTGTGTTGGTTATCATAAGCAGCCTCATGAAAACTCTTGCTGAAGTCAAGAGTATGAGGGCTGTCTGGAATGTAGCCATGTAATATGAAAAATAGAGACATTTATAGCTGGATTTTTCTGAACAGCCTTCATATATCTACCAATAAAGGAAGCACTGGAAGTTTACTGTGACTGGATCTTAATAAGCCAACTCTGGGATACCATTTTTCTTCTAGGTGCTAGCAAACCATCTGCTTAATTGGCACAGGATCATGAATGGACACCAACCTCACAAGCCTTGAATTTCTAGATTCCACATATCTTCCACTGTGCTGGGCCATTTGCCCAACCCTGCTGGCATTGCTCCTGCCTCTATTGGATGTCTCCTGGCATCTGTTATTACACCCTCTCCCCAGGCAGAGAAATAAATGTCTTCCTTCTTGGTTTCAATATAAATTAAATCGTACACTTCTGATTATTCTTTGGATGTTTCCAAAACACCAGTTCATTCTTGCCATTAGCATTCCTAGAAATATCTTCAAGACACAGGCACCTTTAAAGTTCTTAGAGGTTTACTCGTATTTGCCTGGCCCCTTCATATGTGTGTCTATAACCCTTTAAATTTGTGTTCATCAGCCCTGGTTTACAACATGGTGGGGTCTTCCCTGCTCTTACCTATTTTTGAGAGTTAGAATGTGAGAATCTAAAGGGCCCTTTGTTTTTCATTCTTCTTGAGCTATTCATCTGACTACATGAAATTACACTTAATTTTATTCACTTAAAAATGTCCCTATTATTATAGAACATAAATCCAACTATATTCAGCCAAAGCAAGTCAAAATACAATATCAAGTGAAATATGATAAAGAGCCACCCTCCACAAACCAGATACCAGTATTGTTACTCCAGCTGCAGTGGGAGTGAGATGCAGCTTCAGTTTCACCCTTTAGGTCCAACTCTAGCCAAGACAATGTTGCAGAATCTCAGAGCTCAGTAAAACAGAGTTTTAAAACCACTGTGCAGATTTAAACATCTCAGTTTGGGACAGACTTTTCTCTGTCCTTTAAGTAATGTGCAACATTCCTAGCTTCTAACAAGTTAACAGCATCACTGGCATAGTGCCTTTCTTAGTGAATCTTTATATCCCACCAAGACAGAATTGTTCAACTCAAAATATTTTGGGCATGGATTTCAACAAGTTGATAAAATTCTACAACAGAAACATTTGTTTTCACATTGAAAATTAAATCCTGTATGTACTCTGGGGGAAGGAGTAGTAGCTTTCAACTAAGATAATCTAAATCTTTAACATATCATCCACTAAGCAATACTGCCCATGTGCTGACATGATACATATTGTAATAACAATGCAATTACTTTACTACTGCCAAAAAAAATGTCCTTTTGTTCTTGTTAGAGAAAACGCTTCAGATTCATAAGACACAGGAACCAACGAATGTAATCTACCAATGGTCCTTTTTGGTTTTCTTTGTTCTTTTCACATATTGTTGACTTTTGGTTTTAATAGGACAACAGGGAAGGTGGGACACGTGCACTTCATGACAACATAAGGAGAATGTTATGTAACATAGAGCATACAGGGAACTCCCATTTTGCAGACTATGCTATCTTTCAAGTTTGGGAAATGCAATTCTGTGCCATAACTTGGCAGTGAACAGAAATCAGCCAGAAGAACCCATCTAGATACATCAGTCAGTCGCTCTTTCACCTATTCAAGCATTTATCAAGTACTTACTATGCTTCAGTCACTGAGTTAGATGAAGGGAATAGAAAGAGTAAAGCACAACTCTTTCCATCAAACTTATGAGTTCCTTCATTAGAGTTCCCAATCTAATGGAGGCAGACACATGGACAGGCGATGTTTTAAAATTAGGTACAGTGTTAAGAAAAAGAACACAGAGAATCCAGATGAAAGAGATGCAAAACCAAGTGATTAGGAAGAATCCACCAGAAGCGAGGGAGCAGGAGCGAGGGGGCCCATTCTAGGCTGAGCAGAGAGTTCAAATATGGACAAGCAACTGCAAGGCACACTCCACTGTTAGTGTTAATGCTAGGGAGGGCATGCTGTGTGACTGAATGTCTCTCCTATGTCACAATAAGGAGCTTCGACTTGATCCTGTAGCTGACTGGAACTGCTGAAGGGTTTTACAAAGAAAAGCAGCAGGATCAGATCTGGCCCCAAATTTTGGCTTCCCAGAGACACCTGGAGCTGAGATGAGGGCTGGGGAGAATATTTCAAGCAGAAGAACCTGGAGGGTAAAGGCCAAAATGATGACTCCAGTTTTGGACATGCTGAATTTGAAGTGAATTTCGTCTATCTTAGGGAGACATCCAAGAAGCAGTTAGTTAAACATACAGGTCTGAAGCTCAGCACAGTCTGGGCAGAAATATGGATTTGGAACTATCAGCATAATGGAGGCTGATGAATTTTGAGAGTGTAGGAGACAACTTGGGGAAAGTGCAAATATTAAGAAAAGCAGTGGCAGATGTAGGTAATTAGGAAACACGAACATTTAAAGGGCAAGTAGAAGAAAAGAAACCCATGAAGAGAAAAAGAAGAATGGGATTCAGTGCAGCAAAATTCAAGAGAGCAGGAAGCAGTGATTACCATTTCAAAAGCAGCAACATTCCAATAATTGATCTGTGGCCACTGGGATTAGCAATTAGCAGGTCACTGATTACAGTCAGAGCAGCCTCACAGGAGTGGTGGGTGTGGGAACTGCATGACAGTGGTTTGAAGAAAATGAGGAGGAAACCCAGTAAGCGTAAGACATCTTGTGAGAAGTATGGCTGTGAAGAGAGAGAGCAGTCATTTGAAGAAGTGATGGGCAAAAATGAAAACATCTACATTGGCAAAGTCCAGAGTCTGGCAAGTCAGGAGAAATTGGCTGGGGCAGTGCTGGCTGGCCAGGGGCATGCCCTGAACTGGAACTGGGATCAAGCACACTTCGCCAGCTGGTTTTGGGCAGCCTTGCCTATCAAGAACTAATTCCAGTCCATGGCATGGACTTCACCAGGCCAAGGTGGCATTCCTCTTACTCCAGTGATTACAAAAACCTTTAGGAAGCTCTCCTAAAGCTGTGTTAGGGATCAGATGTAACAGAAGGTATAAGCAGAACAAAACAAAAGGTGTTTGTCAGATGAGGGGGCTGGCAATGAGAAAGGAGATGAGAAACCACCTGCTAGGTTTCCTGAGAAGGTAGATTTATGTGTGTCTGCTGCATCCTGTAATGGAAGACTCCTCATTCCTCCTAAACTATCAGCCCCAGAAGTTCAGGTCAGGTCTAGTTCCATTCATCAGGTTAGATGTGAGAGGTGAAGGAAGGGAAAACTAGAGTAGTGATGTAGATGAGAGCCCAGCTACAAGGGGAGAAACTAATTATACAAACTAACATGGTTAAAATATGAACCTAACATAGGCATCATCAAAGATTATATAATCACAACTGGTGTAAACTACGGAAATATGGATTTGGTCAACAATTCCTGAAATACCAGGAAGAAAGTGCTGCTCTGAAAGTAAAGGAGAAGTCAGGGTCTGACTAACCGAAGGCAGCTCTACATAGTCCAGTAGGTAATAAACTTATCATGGGACCTTATTTTAAAGAGCATACAAGCCAGAAATAAAAATAGACTCCAAATATTTTTAGATAAATTCAACAATAACAAAACCATGGTTGTTTCTTAAATGAAATTAGCTGATATACCAACATCTCTCACGTCAGAGATTGAGTTTAGGCAGGATAAGGCGATTCGTATCACTCATACACTGTCCTTGGTATCACCATCTGGTCATGAAACACACTTAGAATGGCACTTTGGCTTCTTGGAATGAAGCCAATTTCAAAGTTCCATAAGCAATTCCTGTGACACTGAAGGTTGAACACTCTTATTGCAATTGCCTTCACAGGAAACACATACTGAATTCTCTCCTCCACCTCGACTATATTCTTCTTGCACTTTGATCCCTCTTGGATACATATAATTGAGCCATCATCACCAAACTATGCACACCAAAATATAATAACAGGCAGAAGGACTATAATCATGCAACAAATATATACATACATAAGAAAACAGTTGGGAATAATAAATGTAATCACTATCATAATTTCAAAATAAGATTTGAAACTGCCATTTCATTTCAGACCTATATTTACCATTATTATATACTTCAAACACACATTTCCAAAACCCAACTCAGTCTCTCATTCCCTCAACTTACTCCTTATTCTGTGTTTGGTATGACCTCACTGTCTAAATCAGAAACCTCAGACTGCCTTTAGACCTTCTTCCTACTGTCCTCCATACCCTATGATTCCATCATAGAATAGATCACTATTACCTCTAAGTTAAAATTCAAATTCTTACCATGGCCCACAAGATTCCTATTTATCTTTCTGACTTTATCCCTCATCACATAAACATCCCCCAGTCTAACTCTCAAATTCAATTCCACCAACCTTAAACTCATTAAGACTCCCTAAGGTCATGCACGACTTTAAATATTCAAGTTTTTGTACATATTGTTTTCTTTACTAAAAACTCTTCCTCTGAATGCTTTGATGGAACTCTGAATTCCCTAACATGTCAGAGCCTATTTGTTCTCTGGGGAAGCTGCCTTTGACACCACTCGTGCCAAGCTTCCATGTGCTATGAGCTTCCATAGCACATCACATTTTCCCTTACTGCACTAAATTATAATGGCCTCTGTACTTATCTATATTTTCCACTAGATGGTAATCTTGAGGACAGGTACCATTTCTTTCTCATTACATAATTCCAGCACCAAGGACAGCATTCAGCACATGGTAGTTTCCTGTTAAATACGGTGAATGAGTAGCTAAGTTACATTATTTCACTTATGAAGAACAGCAGAAAATTGCTAATAACAAGCTTGGAGGATAAAATGAAGTAAGAGGGATAAAATGGAGGAAGAGAAGAGAAAATAAAAATGGAGTAGAGCACCAGAAGGTGAGTAGAAAATAAAAGAGGAAGAAGCAAAAGAAAGCAAAAAAAGGATGGGCTAGAAGTCATTTGCACAGATTTTTGTGACACACAGAAAAATCTTTCCTAAAGGGAGTAATAAAGAGAACTAACATTTATAGAGCTCTAAGTGCCAGGCTTTATCCTGTTCTAAATCCATAATCTCATTTCTACCTTATTCTTCCCCTATAAATATTATCATCCTCATTTTGCAGGTAAGAAAATTGAGACACTAAGAAGTTAGGTAACTATTCCCAAGTTACAAAACTACTATTAAGTGGTGAATCAATGTTTGAACTCAGTTTACATGGATTGCTCAGGATATGTGCTTTTCCCTTAAGTGTTCATTTATGAAGTATTTAACTGTAAAACACAGGCAGATTTGATGGTAAACAAAAAACAAAACAAAGAAAACAACAAAGCAGTTAATCTTATAAATGACAATGTGATTTACCTTGTTATAGTAGCTTAGCTCCTACTTTCATTTTAAATTTCTATCATATAGCTCCTCTAAGAGCAGGCAGAATATCCTGAGGTCAGCAACAGCCCAAATCCTATATGAAACTGAAACAAGAACCATTCCTCACTGGCCCCCTCTAGGGAAAAATGTGTGGCCTACAGGGACATGGGCCATGTTTGCACAATGGGGCTGCGTTTGCCCATCCTTTGCTATCAGCTCCAAATGTGGGGACAGAAGTGCTGCTATTGAACCAACCAGCAGTCCTGGGCCCAAACTACACAGTCCAGCATTGGCTCTGCTGTGTTCTAGCAATACAATACCACCAAAATGTAAACTTCCAGAAATGCGTGGCTTGTAGTAGATAATGGGTCTCAGCTAAGTCACCAATGAAGACCAAAAGAAAACACTTCCTAAACTGACATTCAAAATGGGATTGGGGCATATATAAAATATTACTTTATATTAGAAAAAACCTGTTCTTTTTCTAAACTATAACAATAAATAGCTTTGTCATGACAGAATTCACAGATACAAGGGAAGAAAGGCAACTTCTCTAGCTGAATTAAACCTCACACAGTAGCTATTATGCCTCAGGTTCCTTCCTTTATATGTTTTCCTTTTCAGGTAGTAGCAGGGTCCTTACAGGCATAGCCCTTGCCGCCTTCCCTCATCTTGCCCACTTATTAAATTTACCAGGCTTTGTAGCTTTTATCTACAAATATTTTCCACATCTGAGGACACACACACACACACACACACATGCACGTACACACATGCACACACGCACACACTCTCACGCACAAGTATATTTCTTGTGCATTTAAACATCAAAGCCAATACTTTATCATGGAAGCAGATTTTTACAAGAAATTAATTTCAACTGATTCAATTCATCATCTAACTGTGGTTACCAAGGATACCAAATAGCCAAAATCACTTGGCTCCAACTTGCTTGTTAATGAGAAGATATTAACAGAAAGCTGTAAAGAATTATTGTTGTCTAAGTAATCTGGCCAGAAACAATGCCCCTCCCAATGTCCCCAAGTACTGAACTCAGTTAAAAACATCCCAGTCTATAATAACCACTGAAAACATGCAAAGGTTTTTCTCAGATTTGGAAGTCAGTGATTAGTATTTAGAAAAATGACCGCTAATGGTTTCACTTTAATTCATTTCCTGATGAAACACTGAACTGAGAATGGCTACTGATTTGATCTTCTTACCAATCTGAAATCAGATGATTCTCACCATGGCAGTTAATTGAACATTCAGGTAATCTAGCTGAATCTGTCCTAAATCAAACAGCCCATCACTGAAAAGATGAGCCTAGAATGTGCACACCCAAAACAAAATAAAACACTCCCCTCTTGTTAAAAGGTTAACATGTTTTTTTCTTTAAAAAGTACACATGAGATTAAGCACAGTCTATAATATTATACGACATTTAAAGAAGAACCAAAGAATTGATACTTTCTCTCCAAAAGGCCCAGGCAATCTGTTTCTTGTGGATTAGTTATTTCTTTACACTTTAAGAAGGTTAATTATATGTCATTGATGGCAACTATTCTGTCCCATTTCGTGGTCTGTCTTCATTTTGTTTACAATGCCCTTTGCAAAAGAAAAAAAATCATTGCTGTTCTGTTTATATTAAAATCAATCAAGCTTGTCTGTTTTGGGTGTGCGCTTTGGGGTCATGCTAAGAAAGGCTTTGCCTACCTGAAATATGAGAGAAACTGATAGTTGCCAACCAGTATCTATTTTTTCCTTTTTCAAAAAAATTTTAAAATTATATTTGGAATGACAAAATATCAAGCCAAAAGACTACATTTCCCAAATTTGCTTCTAGCTAGGTATGGCCATGTGACTAAATTCTAACCAATGAGATAAGAGCCCAAGTGTTGAATGGGACTTCAAGAAAGGTTAGTTAAAAGAGTAGACTCAGATTGGAGGTGGGACCTTTCGCCTTGCCCAGAAATTCAAATGTAAGGCTTGGAATTCCCCAGCTATCTTAGCCTATCAGATGACTTTGAGTTAGATGCCATGTGCTTAAGAATGTAAAATAGAAAGACAAAGGAACTTGGGTCTTATAACTACCTGGAGTCTTTCAGACCTGCGCAGCCTATCTCCAGACCTACTTACATGAGAGAATTTTAAAAATCTACCTTCTGTGTTTAAGTCATTGTTATTAATGTTTTTCTATCATATGAGAGAATCCTGATTATAAATTATCTTATTGTTTCCTTTAGAATTTTAATGATTTTAATTTTTGAAATATTCAAAACACATAAAAATTTTGGGGAGTGGAAGAGAAATGAAGTGTTTTCCCCAAATAATTAACCAATGATCTCAACACCATTTACTGAATAATCCATTTTCTCTCTCATTGATCTGAACTGTATCATTACCAAATACTATACTGCTGTGTTACTTTATTTTTGTTCCATTAGTTATTTTTTTGTATAGTTTTTATTTTCTCTGAGAAGTGGGAGGCACAGTTATCTGCAGCAAGTTGAGAGTAGAGGTAGAGCTAAAGATGAATGGGAAAAGGGCAAGGAAGAGGTCAAATGATGGAAGAACTATTAAGCAGCATTGAGGGTCCAACTGAGATGAGCTTCTCCATATTACATATGGATTAAGAGGGTGGACTCTGCATCCTGAATGTCTGCTTTCAAATTCCAGCCCCATGACTTACTAGCTGTGTAGACTCAGACAAATCACTTCAGTGTCTACATTTCAGATTCCTTCTTTGTAAAATGGATATAACACTAGAACCTACCTCAAGGTTGCTGTGTTAAATGAGTTGTTATATAAAAAGCTTAGAACAGTATCCGGCATTAAGTTCTACTACGTATCATTGTTATTGTTAATAGCTATACTGTACATTACTGTTATCATCATTATCATCATTTTTAGTGTTAAGATAGTGGCTTTTTTGTTTCCTAAGTTATTGTCAAGAATAATGTTGAATTTTACCATATGATTTTTTGGCATCATCTAAGATGATTATGTTTGTTTCTCCAAAAACTTTCTGTGAATGAGACACCATCTTGCACCCACTAGTTTTAAAGGATATGGAGAAATGGGAAACCTCACACACTAAAATAATGCAGTTAATTTGGAAAACAGGTAGTTCCTCAAAATGTTTAACATAGAGTTACCACACTACCGAGCAATTCCACTTAGAGGTATATACTCAAGAGAAATGAGCATGTACCCATGCAAATAATTTGTCCCTTTCTGTCCTTAGAAACAATTATGTATAATAGTACAGAGTTATAAACAACCCAAGTGTCCATGAACTGGTGAATGAATAAGTAAAATGTGATGTACCTACACAATGAAACACTAATCAGTAATGAAAAGGAAAGCACTAATGACACATGCTACAGCATGGCTGGACCTTATAAATAGTGGCTAAGTGAAAGAAGACAGTCATAAAAGAGATCCCATATTGTATCATTCCATTTATATGAAATACCCAGAAAAGGATAATCTATAGAGATAGAAAGTAAATTAGTGGCTTCCTGGACCAGAATTAACAATGAATAGACATGAAGAATCTTACTGGGGTGATGGAAATGTTCTAAAGCTGATTTATAGTGGTGCTTGCACAACTTCAAAGATTTACTAAATAATCACTAAAATGTAGACTTAAAGTGGTGATTGATTATATGGCACATAATATATGCCTCAAAAAAGTTATCTTTTTAAATAAGGAAATGTCTGGAGATTAAGGAAAGTGTGTAAAATTTATGTTACTTATTCTGTGTAAATATGGTCAACAATTAAAGTGTGTGTGTGTGTGTGTGTGTGTGTGTGTGTGTGTGTGCTGACTGAAAAAAATTCAGCCATAAATGCCTCTATTGTTCATACTACATGGCTGGATATTTTCTAGACAGCGCGCGCGCGCGCGCGCGCACACACACACACACACACACACACACAACAACAACAAAACCTATTAGTGTGATAATAGATTTCCTAGTACTTTACCATTTTTGCATTACTGAAATGAACCCCAGGAGCTTACAGTGTATTATTCTTTTAAAACAAAAGCTGGATTTATTTTACTATTATTTAACATAGAATTTGGACATTTATGTGCCTGAGATTTCTTTTAATGTTCCTAAGTATATTTTTCCAAGTCTTTGTCAGACTTGATATCAGTATTAAAGTGAATTGGAATATTTTCCATGCTATAGAATAGTTTTAAAAGTATATGAACTGTTAAGCCTTTCCAGAAAACAACTTGGTAATTTTGTTTCAAAACATTTAAAGTGCATAAGCCTACATCTAGCAATTCCATTTCTAGTAAAAATATAAAATAAATAACAATGACTTTCCTGATAGTAGAAGGGCTGGTGACCTTTATTTAATTCTTGTGCTCATTTAAAATGTTTATGTGCAATGAGAATTTAAAACAAATTTGCAATAACCATTATGGTTGCAACAAAATAGAAAATGATATTACTTGATATTTTGATAGACTTGACCTATACAAATATCAGGGCCTATAGCTTTTGATGGGGAATAGCGCCTGGACCACCTTACAGTGCCTTCTACGTATTTTTATACCTGCTCTGAGATGTTTATACTTTCTACTCAATTTGTATTTCCACATCATTAGCATATATCGCATTTTCTTATGCTTTTTAATCTGATCTCTTTTCTCATTCCTTTTACTTTATATTCATGCTTTCTAGTATTTTTTTCTAGGTCAGTATAGCAAAATGTTTACTTATTTATAATTCAAAGAAACATATCTTGGTTTTACTTATTAATGTGATTTTTCTTTGGTTTCATTTTTTATTTTCTAATTTGTTAATTTTTTCTTTTGGTTTCACTAATATTTTGTTCCTTCATTTTTTTTATAGAGGCTTACTTTATTTTTCCATTTCTAGGTTTTAAAATTTAATGCTTGGTTTATTTATTTTCTATTATATTTATAATAAAAGTTAAAGTTATGAATTTTCTTTTAAATATAGCTTTGGCCTACACTTCACAATTTTGATGTATGTACTTTTATTTCCATTATGTTTTCAATTTCTATAACTTGTTTCCATTTCTGATCTTTTATTTCTTTACTCAAGAGATCTTTGAAAGCATTCAATTTTTAGGTATTTAAGGTTTTTGGTGTTACTTGTTAGTCATTCACTAATAGTTCTATTGCATTATGGTCAGTAAATGTGGCCCCAGATACTTTTGATCTTTTGGAATTAATGTTATCTTTTTATGTCCTGATCAGTTCCCTTTTCATGGTACTGACAATTTTTTAAAATAGTCCATAAACATTATTTTTGTCTGAGTAGAAAATTCCATAATTCATATAAATCAAAATTTCAACATTTTTATCCTCTATTATATAATTTGTTTATTTGAAGTGTGATATTATTAGTAAAGTATAATAGTCTCCCATTATAATTTTAATTTTTCCTAACTTGTTTCACCAACATGGTTTTATATACTCAAATATTGCTTCATTCCTTCAGAGTAAAAGGTTATGGCTACTAAGTCTTCATTGTTGTACTATTTATCAATTTAAAAAAGTTTAATTTAATCACTAATCACATTCTGCACATTTATTATAGGCATGCTAGTTTAATTAGCATGAGGCTTTGGAAAAAGAACAGATAAATATAAAATTTACAGATATTTTGCTCTTGTTATTTTAATATATTTAATGAGACTATTTCCTGAACATTTGAAGAATCAGGTAGTGTAAAGCCAACTCTGATACTCCTGATACTTCCTCAGGTTCTGAGCTGAATCATTAAGGACACTGTTTAACACCTGCTGTTCTCCATGAGCTTCCTTGGATCAAATGTGGTGACTGTCCTTAACACAGTGACTGCAGCTCTAGGCCATCACATTTTACTACAAAGGCATATATATGTTATAGAGCTCGTGTTTTGTGACTCTGTCCAATTGCACTTCCCACGTCCTGAGGTACTGAGAAAAAAAGTTGTGATTGAGTCACTGGAGCGTAAGACAACATAAAAATTAAAAGATCAAAAAACCAGTGTAATGGAAAGAAGCTGCAATTTTAATCTTTATCGGCCTACAGAGTGTATCCTCTCAAACTGAACCTGTGGGGATTAGACTCTCCCCAGAGAAGCCTACAGTAATCCACACATAAATGGACTCTAAAGTAATGCGGAATTAGAATCAATGGCTAGTTCTACCAATAGCAGGTAGAAGGAAAAAAAGTAACACTTGGGCTATTTTCTAGTTCTCTTTGTAGACTGTCTCTGAAATAGATTCCATAACATGATGAATTTTAGCTCCCTGAAAATTAAAGTAATTCACACAAAGCACTTTAAAAGCCCTAGAGGAAGGATGACCTATAAATTCAGGATATTACAGTGTCATTAAATCTAAAGTAGCAGTCGCAGTGGAACAGATTAAAGAAACGCAAACAGCTCAGCTATGCCATCCATTGACATCCATATTATTTGAAAAATTCAGAACGGAAAATATGTCTGACCCAGGATGTTCTAAAAAGTGTTAAAAGTGGTTCTAATGTGGCCTTTCATTTCATGCCTCTTTCTTTGCTTCCTAGGTTTTTCTGACAGGAAGTGAGCATATTGGCAAGAATAAGTGATGGCCTATAGGAATCAAGCAACCATGTTCTTCTTTAAGTTCACAGCTTACTTAGAATTTTTAGAGTTTATTTACAGTATGGTTGCCCTAAATTAAAAATAAATGATAATCACATTACTACATGCCTAGCAATAAAGAAGACCAAAATTACAGTTAATGCCAGGATGTTATTGTTACATCCTACAACTAAATTTTCTACAGAATTTATTGTTAGTTGTGTCAACAGCAGCTGTACTTACTAATACTTTGAGATAACTCACACTGTGGTAATAAAAAAGGATCAATGACAGACAGTAAAAGCATTTTTGTGGTTGGAGCATTTATTTTGACAATGGGGCTGTAAAAAGTAATCTCAATCCATAAAGGCCATAAATGCATATCATTTGCAGCCTTGGCTGCACACCAGACTCATGTGTAGAGATATTTTAGGGGTCAGCTCAGAAGATTCTGATTTAGTCAGTCTGGGCATAGGGAAGTTAGGTTTTCAAAAGTTTCTCCACTGTTTCTGATGCATACCTGGAGTAGAGAATCACTTTCTAAAACCCTTTAAGTTAGAAGTAGCCTTAGAAAGAAACCAGTTCCCATTCCCCTTGATTGCCAGTAACTTCTTCCCAATGGTTTACCAGTTAATTGCCTTGGACATTAGCATTAGATCTCATATAATCCTCATATTTAATGCATTCAGAATTAGTCTTATTATTTTCACACAAAACAAGCTCAACTTCCCATAATTAACCTAAAAATCACATGACCATCCTCCCAGGCATTTATACCAAAAATCTGGGAATTAGGGTCCTTCCACATTATATACTTGTACTAACTACTTTACCTCTTAAATATTTTTTATGTCTATCTCCTCTTCTCCAACTTCATTTCTTTAAAGCATTCCTTCAACACTTTTACCTAGATAAATACTAATAGTCTACTACTTCTGGTGTTTTCTCTAAAATCCTCCAGCTTTGAGTCCCTTAGTGCCTGAATGAGACAACTCTCCCTCATCATGGGCACCTACTACTACTCAGGTCATTTACCTCCATTTCTAGCTTGTTGTCATTCTCTCCAACACTATTTTCATTTTAATTTTTAGCTAACTCACTACTTCCAAAACTCTGGTCTTTGTTTGTTTTCCTGTCTCCTTTAATAATTTGTCCTCCACCCCAACTTTGGGTCTTACTCCCATGATCATACCTTATACCCGGTCATCCAACAACAAAATCCCCTCCATAATCTCTGACCCCCCCCCCCCCACACACACACACACTTCTCTTCACTGCATTCCCAGTAAGCATCCCACCCCAGAGAAACTACAACCCACTAACCCTACCACCTCTTCACTATCCCTAACCTCCCACAGGTGCACCTTACTCTCCTCAGATGAAATTTCAGAGTCAATCATTCCAATCACTGCATTCTATACACCCTCAATTCTTTGCCATTCTTTTATTGTCATACCTGAGCACAATCTTGCTTAAACAGACTCCTGTTTCTTCATGCCTACACAAGCAGAGCTGCATATGCTGGGAGCAAATTTCACACTTTAAATTAATGATCACCAACTTCAAGTGGGCCCTTAATGTTGCCTGGTAAACATACTCCACTTTCCCAATCCATTCACTCTCCCATCTCCATTACTATTATTTATACCTCTCCTGTTTTCAAGAGTTCATCACCTCCTACCCCATTCTCACTCTCAGCTAATAACCTTGCTGCTTCCTTTTTCCATACATAAGGGAAGAGCAATCAGAAGACTAACTTCTTCTATAAGATCCCCAAATCATACCCACCCACTCTGCCCTCGCTCCTTGATGATGAACAAACTGTTGAAAAATCCACCTACTGAAAGCACATCTCAGAGAGAGTTTAACTCTCTGCTTCATTTTTAAGTTCTCCCCAGGATACAAAAATGCAGTTATTTTCCTGTCTTTAAAAACCACCCTTTGAATTATTCTTTTTTTTATTTCACAACAAAACTCGAAAAAGTAATGTACATTATTTCTTCAGCTTCTCTCCTCTTGTTCTCTCTTGAAGAGACTCTAGTTCTTTTACCAACTCCACTCACCCACCACTCCTCCAAAATCACTCAGTTCAAGGCAATGAACCTCCTTGTCACTAAGGCAATGGTCAGTTCTCAGCCCTTGTCTTACCTGACTTATCAGCTGCATTTCACACAAGGGATCCCTCCGTCCTTCCAGGAATACCTTCTTCACTTCCAGGTCACTACACTCCTACTTTACTCCCACTGTATTTGTGGATTCTTTCCAGTCTCCTTTGTTTTCTTCTCATCTTCCTAACTAGCTGTTTGGCTTTTCTTTTTTATCTTCATTTGCCCCTTGGTCAGCTAATCTAGTTTCTTGGCTTTAAATATCATTTTTGTGCTGATTGTATCTAAATGTGTATGTGCAGACTAGCGTTCTTCTTTGAACTCCTAGGAAGGATATCTAAATATTCATTTAAGGATACTGGTACAGCAATCCACTCTTCATGCTACACCAGACATTTTTGTTCTCTACTAGATCATTCCCATCAAATTAGTGCTGTTTTCTCTTATAATTTAAAACAAAAACAACCTTGCCTACGGGGGGCTGAGAGAGGAGGGAGGAGGAGTCAAATATATGAGGATGGAAAGAGAACTGACTCTGGGTGATGAACACATAACATAACACACAGATGATGCACTGCAGAATTGTACACCTGGGACCTATGTAATTTTTACTAATCAATGTCACCCCAATAAGTCTAACAATAAAAAGGAAAAAAAAGTTGATTTAATATTTGTCCATGTCAGATATTTATAAGGTGTCCAATATTTAATCTTATAAATATTATTTCACATCATTTCTGATTACTTGAAAATTTTATTATTTCTAAATTAAGCAATCTCTTTCAGGAAATAGTGGAATAATGTCCCCAACTCCCCAGTGACAAAACAGGTCTTTTTTTAGCCTCTCTTGTATTACTAAGGACAATATATAGAAAGTTAACATGTATCTGGAGAATAAACTAATGACTATCAACCCACTCCCCCAAAAAAACAAGAGAACAAAAAACAACAACAACAAAATAAACCAACCATGATCTCTCTTTCCTCACCAGCAATGGCTAATTCATTTCTCTGCTCTTGTCTGCAGAAAAACTGGAGAGAGTAGTCTTTAATCATTGCCCTCAATTTCGCTCTGGTCCATTTCTCTTAGGCCACTCCAATCAGGCTCTTGTTCTCACCTCTTTACCAAAAACTGCTAATCAACATCACCTCCAGTGACTGTGCATTACCAATGCCAGTGGTCAGTGGTCAGTGCTCATTCTACTTGATCTAATGATAGCATTTGACAAGACTTTATTCCTTCCTCTTTAATACAAATTCTTCTTTATCTTGGCTTTCAATTCAACACTCCTGCTTGGGTTTTCTGGACCCTCTTCTTTCACTGGTGCCTCAATTTCTCTCTACATCTTACCGTTAGAGAATTCCAGATCTCAGTCTTGTTCATTCTCTCATCTAGTCACAATGCCTTCCTAGATGACTTCAGCCAGACTCATTTTAAATATCTCTATGCCTACAATGCTCACATTTACACGTATATCTCCCATCCAGCCATCTTTCCCAAACTTTCAGTTTATATATCCAACTTCCTAGTATGTTCCTTACTTAGCTCACTAATAAGCATCTTCAACTTAACACATCCAAAACTGAGCTCCTAAAATCATTCCTCTCAAATTTATTTCTATTATAACTCTAATTTCTTGCTCAAACCAAAACCTCAGAGTTTATTGAGTCCTCTCTGTCTCACTCTATATCCATCTATCAGTAAATCCTGTCAGCTCTACCTTCAAACTACCTGAAATCTGACCACTTCTCACTACCTCTACTACTATCACTCTTGTCCAAACTACCATCATCTCTCACACCAGTCACATCACTGCTCACCCTGATTTTACCCTTACTCTTCTATAGTTTGTTTTCTGTATGCCAGTCAGAGTGATCCTTTCTGTTCCTAATTCAGATATTATCATTTCTCTGCCTAAAAGTTTCTAATGGCTTCCCATCTTATCTGAGTAAAAGTCATATTCCTTACAGTGGCTTTTGGGCCCTATCATCAGCCTGCCATCACCAGTGTGACCTCACCTACTACTTTTCTCTTCCATGCCAAATCCACTTCAGTGCCACTGCCCCGGCTAAAACCTGAACATGCCAGGCATGTACCTGGCAAGGACCTTTACGCCTGCTATTCCCCTGCCTGAAATGTTCTTCCCCCAATATGTCCTTGCCTTGCTCCTGCACCTTCCTCTGATCTTTACTCATAAACATTTCAGTGATGTCATTTTAGTTCCTATGCCTTATTCTCTTTCCATGCTTTATTTTCTTTCATTAGCATCTAACATACTATATAATTAGTTAACTTACTTATGTGTTATCATTTTCTTCTCACCAAGATATAAGTTCTATGAGGGCAAGCTTTTTATTTTGTTGGTTCTCTACTGTATGTAGAATACTATATCTAGGTCTATGATATGTACAGTGCCTTGCATATAGGAGATGCTCAATAAACATTTGATGAGGAAATGAAAGGCATCACCAATTATGTCTCCAATCAACCTTCATCCTCTCTCCAGAGGGATCTAATTAAGATATTAATCTGCTTACCTCAATTTTTAGCTTAAAATTCTTCAATGGCTCTGTAGTGCTATAGCTGATACAAACTGAATTGTCTTCAGTAGCAGGCGATATGCCATAAATGTGATAAGTAAACTTTATGTGTGAGGGATGTGGGAGGGGGTGGATATGAAAAATAGAGTGTATGACCTAATGGCACTAAATTCAATTATTTTAACAACTTGTACCAGCTACTTGGCAGCCCCGATAACAGAATAAAAACCCATCTCCACAGCATGTCTTGGTAGGCACCAGGCAGACCTGCCATGCTTATTCCCTCCTGGGCCCTATAAAATCAGAGAAAATAGACTGTGCATATCTATAAACTGTGTGGTTGAAAGCAGCTGAGCATGTTGCTTTTTCATTATTAAATAACCAGGCATAGAAGCAAGATGTCACTGCTGGCATAGTCTTAAATGATACCTGGAGCCCAGATGTTTGAACCAGATGACTAAACTTGCTAATGGCAGTTTTTACAACTATATGAGGTAATCATACTTAAGTTTCAGGGTGACATGATTGGGGATCTAAAACAGGTAATTCTCCATTCAGTGATTCCCATCGTCAGTCAGAACCTTACTTGGGACAGGAATATCATTGCCACCAACTTGAGCTTATTTCCCAGAAGAACAAGAAAGACCTGAGAATTACACTCACAGAACTTCCCTCATCCTAAAATCTCCTGGAGTACTTTGTGAAGAATGGATCCTTTGGGCACACCACAGTACACTGTACTTTTTTCAAGATTTCTGGGTCAGAGTGCTCTAGCCCAAGTCCTGCATGAGACTCTAAGAATGGCATAAAAGAATTTCTATGACCTGACCAGTGTTTACTAGAAACAGACTCATCCCTCAACATTCCCAACACACACTCCATTATTTCCAAAGATCTATTCTTTCTTGTCTTAAGACCCTTGTAAATTGCTAGAATGTCCTTCCCACCCACACATTCCAGGCAAAGTGCTCCATCCAAGAATCAGCTTCTCTAGGAATCCCCTGCAGACCCATTCAAGTCAGCCAATCACTTCTTTTCCATTCTATATCTAGCACACATCTCCCTTCTTGTCTTTATTTTATTAATTGTAATTATTGTTTTACCTCAATTCCATACAGGCAGTAACTATGTCTAGCATGTCTCTAAATTACTGATGCCTAATCTAGTACTTGGAACTTAAAAGGCATTTAACAATTTTTTTTTTTTAATTTAAGTTAATTATAATTAGAAAAGAGTGATCACATCAGTGTGGCTAAAGTAAAGGCTACATAAGTGCTGGGAAGGGAGGGAGGTTAGAAAGAGGGAAAGAAAACACCAAGAAAAAGAGATCTAAGCTATGTAACAACACTTTTTTTCGTATTTCATGTAAATAAAGGCAGCATTTTACACAGGAAAGAATGTTAGAGTGTGTCAGTTCTCACCTCTCTGCCATTATGGGCAGAAAAAGAAAAATTTTAACTTCTCAGCATTGTTCAATTAAAGCTTAACCACTACCCCTCAAAACAATGTCACAACAAATTTCTATTTCCTGATGCACCCCTAAAATTTTTAAAGGCAGTTTAATTAGTATAATGGATTGATTATAGTTAGATAACCTGAGTTCATTCCCTACACAGCGCTCCTATGAGCTAATTTGATGGAACATTTATATTCTAAATAATGCAAATTGGTAAGGAAAACATTAATATTCTCAAAAAAATAAATGGGCACATGGTAAAGAATCAACACAGAGAATTCATATAAGAGGAAATGTGTAAGTAGCTTTAAAATATTGAAAATACTCAATCCTACCAAGTAGAAATTGAAACAACAATAAGGTAGCTACTTTAAAAAGGACACTTTAAATAAGCACATGCACGCCCTGTTAAATTAGCAATCTTGTGTTGATATTATATTATACCACCTAATGCTAGTGGATTTACTGTTGTCATGCAGCAGGGCTTATTGGCATAGATCTATTAGAAAGCCATTTGAGCCCTTTTTTGATAATTTATCATTAAGCAAATTTCCTAACGGGTATGGGATACTATCGATATAAAATATTACTTGTAGTAATGAAAAATTAAAAACTAGAAGTGCCCCAAAACAATAGTTAAGTAAAAAAGGTGTATCTACTCTTTGGAATACGTATATTCATCACAATAATTGCACAATAATGATTGTTCATCATGGATTATAATAATAGGAATAATGGCTAATATTTATTGAGCATTTGCTATATGAAAGGTACTGTGGTATTTCATATGCACTGTAAGATAGGTACTAATAGAAGTTTACCAGATTTAGCAAGTAAAAATTAAAGATGCCCATTTCAATGTGAATTTCTTCAATATGACAAACAATGATAATTATTTAGTATAAGTATGTCCATGCAATATTATCTGTTGTTCATCTGAAATTCAAATTGAACTGGGCACCTGTATTTCATCTGGATACTAGTAATTCACTTTATGGATGAGAAGACAAAGACAGATTAATTTGCCCAAGGATATACAGCTAATAAGTTGTGATAAAACACTAAGTTGACAAAAAAGTAGAAGAGAATATTTTGTCTATGAATCATTACAAATAAGTGAAACATGCATGCTCATGGACACAGCTGAGAGAAAACACAGACAGGTGCTACTACTACTGCCAAAAACCATTTATTGAGCACCTTCTCAAGGCACTGTGCTGTAACAGCCTCCCAACCCCATTTGACAGATAAATAAAGTGAAGAGTTAAGTATTTTGCTCAGGGTCATAAAGCTAATAAGTGCAGAATCAGAGTCTAACTCCAAAGCTCTTGCTTATTCCACTTTGTCATTTTTATTTCTTCAGTGAATTCATTTTTTTCTTTCAGATGCAGTTACATCAATGTTGATATAAAGGCTTTGGTGTGATAAAATACATGTACAGGATAATTATTTCAAGGAGATCTGCAAAACCTAGTTGTTGGGTGGTTGCTTTGGTTTAAAGCCATTCCTAAAACAAACTTGATGAAACACTTAAAAGAAAAAGTCGTGATATACATTTACGGCTGAAATTGTGATTTCATTAGAAAGTAGTAATATATACTTCAAGTTATCCTTTTAAAAATGAGACTGCTCTCCTACTTCTCTCACTAAGTTCCTCCTCTTTATACATTTCAGCATGTGAACTTGTTAGTTCCTCGAAGTCAGTCAGTTAAGGGAATATAATTTTTTTTAAGCCAAACATATGGGAAAGCACATGTGCAGACACAAACACAAATGTGCCAATATGCTTTTACACTGAAAGCAATGCCCAACCTCTTTATGTAATAGAAAATTTCAGTGTGATTTCCCTTAGGTGTCAGCTTAGTTTTTCCTTGAGAGTTTAGCTGACATCAGAAAGTTGTACTTTTGATTATTCTGGAAGAGGCAGCTGATCATAGGGCTGCCTGCGATGCCTTTACTACAGTTTGCTTTTATTTTTCCCTCCTGATAATTACCTCATGACTAAACCACTCACTGGTCCATGTAGAGGAATCCCACAGAGATTAAAACACACTTGTTTAAATAAAATATTTATGAAGAAGGCCTAAAATGTCACTGAAGTAAATGCAAGTGAAAGCCTCACATATTTGCATCCAACATGTCACTCATTCCTTAGAAGACTACTTCCTGATTGCAATTAACATTAAGTTTAAAAAATTAATCCCATTGTGCATAATCACATCAATGTCTACTCATAAAAATCCAACGTTTTAAGGTTGATTCTCTTTTGACTATATTTGAAAATATGAATTAAGGCTAATATTTAATCTTAATTATTTTGGAAAATTTTCCTTAGAAACACTACTTATTATTTTACATGTACATCTAATAAGTTACTTTACCCTAATTCAATATAATGTGACATTAGTGAAGTTCCCGCAGCAGTCAGAGATTATTTTCTCAATTTGTTCTTTTCCGCCCAATCACATGAACATAATAGAGTCTCATGATATTTTTAAAGAGCCCGCAGAATAAAACTTTGGCATAATAATGTGGAAAGAAAGTTAAGAATCAGTTGATTTGGGTAGTAATTGTACAAAGGTAACAGTTAAAACCCCTAACTTTAAATACTATCTTTCCTAATTTTGCAAGAAAAAAATGTGAGCTGAGCAGGGAAGAGTCAGGTGGATTTGCCCTTCACTTGATGGTCTCAACAGTTGTGCTCCACCTGGGTACATATTTGAATCAGCTGAGGAACTCAAAAAGTATACTGATACTAGGCCCCAGCCTCAGGGATTCTTTTTTTGGGGGGGGGCGCGGTTAGTTCCCTGGCTGGGAATTGAACCCAGGCCCTAGCATTGAGAACGCTGAAGCCTAGCCACCACACCACCAGGAAACTCTCAGAGATTCTGATTTACACTTGATCTTAGCCAAAAGGCCAAGAAGCGAACAGAGTCTCTTAATCTTGAATCTCTTAATTTTTCTACATGATTTTTGTTTGTTTGTTAAAGCTCCCTAAATGTTTCTAATGGTCAGCCAACACTGAAAACCACTGGTCTAGAAAAAGCTTTCCCTGAAGGGTTAACATCCTCCTAGAAAGAGGAATCATCAACAAGGTGTCACAAGGCTCTGCTTCACACCCTGACCAGGTGAACATTTGCTAATTCACCAGAAAAGGAAGAAGAGTCTCCAGAAATACAAAGCTTGAATGTCAATGGAAAACTAGTATCCTGAATAATTCATAAAATTCAAATATTTCATATCATTCAAATTCATATAATTCAAAAATTCATAACCAAAAACTGAGCTGAATCTTGATAACTGCACAGAATTTAACCTAAACTTAGAGATCAAATCCAATATAGAAGTACAGAACAGAGAAAGTAGGTCTAATGGTGGCTCTTATGAAAAAATACCTAGAAAATTTTCGTTGACAACAATTCCTAGATGCTGAGTGTATGTGATATATTTCCCTAATAAGCTACTTTGACTTGGATGCAACACTTTTCTTAAATGGAACCCATGATCTTGGCTTGTATAAACAGCTTCAAAAGGATGGAGATAACACATCTGATGTAAGAATTAATGTGGGCAAAGAGAAAAAAAGAGGTACTTGAAGAGAGATTCTGGTCTGAGCTGAAGTTCCTGGAAAAGTGGGTACACTCTGGATGTGGACTTTAGCCTCAGTTCCTCTCACCTTGAACTCAAGGCCCCACCCACTCCAACTCCTTTTTGGTAAGCAGGGTAGTTCCCCACACAAAGCAAGTATCCTGAGGAGCATAGGGGTACCTCAAAACTCCTGTGGCCTAGTTTCAGAAAGCAGAGCAGTGCACTTGGTAACTCAAAGAGTAGCAAGGCGTACTCTTCTCTATGGCTTTTTCTCAGCAAAGGAATCATTTTTGTCTTTTGCAAGTCTTCTCTGTGATTTTTTTTCTCAAGGGCTGCCCAGTATAGCGTCTGAGGAAGACCCTAAGAACATGAAATCCTGCTTATGGATTAAAAAGAACAGAGGCATAAATTTGGCCAAAAAGATGTGCAGTGTTAAACATCCAACTCAGCGAGAGGCCTCATCCATCTTCTCTTGTACAAAAGCCAAAAACGACCGCTTATGTGGGATGACAATGGGAACCCATAGCACAGTCACAGGTGAGGAAGTGAATGTATCAACACTAACATTTGCTTTGGGTAAAGCATGTCAAATAGTTTTCTTGTTCCTGCTGCTTAAGGACAGAACTTTCCCCACTTGGGGCATCATCCTGGGCCCCTAGTTCATGAAATGAAGCACTCTTATTCATGTCTGTAGTATGTGCAACATACCACACAGAGCAAGGTGCCATACAAAGCCTGGACGTTAGAATTTATTTGGGGAAATCAATTGGGATCAACGGTATTTCTTGACTTAATTCTTCACTTTGAAGTAACACATTAGTGATCATCTGATAAACTAAATATAACCACAGGCAATGGGGAACAATAATCTTTCTTTTTCACTAGATACAAAGCCTTTGAGTAGGCAAAACTGGACATAAATTTTTAACAGATGAATTCTTACTCTACAACCCATTTTGAATATACTATCGAGGAAATGCAATTTAAGTCAGGCTGAGTGTGTATTTCTATATGAATCAAATAATTCTCTAATTTATCCTTTGCACAAATGGATTTTTATATAATGGATTGTTTTAAAATGAGGTACATTCGTGCTGGGTAATTTGCACAGCAATAGCTCATTTCCAATATTTGTATCAGAGGAAAGGCCATTTTTTTCACCCCCTCTTTGCCAATCCAACCACAGCACGCACTCACTCTCTTCTTTTTACTAACTTAGGTTGAGAGAATATTCGAGAAAATTTCTCCAGGTGAGTAGAATCTCAAGTAACTATTTGGCAGGAATGTGTCTTCCAGTAACCAAAAGTGGACCTGAAGATAGAAGTGGGAGACCCAGGGCCCTTGGGGAAAACAAATGGCTCCACTGAAACGCCCTCTTCCAACCTTAATTGGTCAAACGCCAAAATAAATGAACTTTTCAAAGTTAGGAGCTTTGCACTTCTCCTAGGGATAACTGCAGGTAGGTGCACAAGCCATGACCAGCCAGCATACCGACCCGAGTGTGCCCAGCGATGGCAGCTGGACCAGCCAGAAGCCCAGGCCCAGGCCGCCTCCACGCCAAGCGACCCGCAAGGAGCGGGCTCAGGCCCGGCTGTCCAGCACCCGGGGCTCCCTGTTCCCACCCGAACGCCGGATCCCGCCCGGCCCTTCTCACCCCAAACCAAGGGAAGGGAACGGGCGCTACTGTGCGGGGATGAGAAGCGCTCACTGGGGTTCAGCCGCAGCCCAGGCCGTCCCCAACTCCCAACTTCCCAGAGTTTCCTCCGGCCTCGTGCCCCTTCCCCACTGCTCGTGAGGCCGCGCGGCCTCCCCTCGCCTGGAGCTCAGAGCCCGGGAAGTGCAGCGCTGAGCTCCGAGCTCGGGAGCCGCCTCCAGGAGCCTGAGCGATGGGCGCGCAGGTGGCGGGCGTGGTCCCTACAACCCTACCTCAGCCCACCCGATCTCGGCTTCTGCTCAACAACAGCCTCCGCCGGGTTCCAGCATCAGGCCCCGGTGCGCTGGTTCTAGATCCCCCTCCTGAGCTCGGGGGCCAACCCCACAGTCCCCATGTCTTTTTCCAGCTCGCGTCGCTCTTCTGCCTCAGGCCCCGGTGCGGCCCCAACTCCCAGCCCAGGACCCTCCGGTTACGCCTGGCAGAGGCGGCGGCACTCACCTGAGTCGCGGAGCCGGGGTCTGGTGCGGTCCCGCAGGTGGTAGATGAAATCCTGGCAGCTGTCGTGCTCCAGGGCCCCACGGGCACAGAGCTCGGCCAGCAGCTGCAGCGCCTGGTGACAGAGCGCGTCCCTGGCCCCGGGCATCGCCCCCCCGCATCCTCGGACCAAGCCGGGCAGGCAGGCGCGGGAGACAGCCCTCCTCCGCCCGCCAGCTCAGAGCCGCCGCCTCCGGGCGGTCCGCGCTCGCCGCTAGGGACCAGCCGACAAACAGCCCGGGCCCCGGCCGCCCCGGCCGCCCACCGGTTGCATGCAGCTCTTCGCAAGCCGGTCGGTCGGGCTTTCTTTCTCTTCCTTCCTGCCCCTCCGTCCCTCCCCGAGCACGAGGAGAGGCGGCGCCGCACAGCTCAGCGCGCCTCGGTCTTAGCGCTCCGCCCGCCTCTCGTGGCCGCCGGGGGCGGGGCCGGGTCTGGGGTGTGCGCCGCAGGATGGGATCCAGGCGACCAGTTTGGGCTCCAGCGGGAAATTGGAGGCACTCGCCAGCTCCTGGGAGAGCGCGATACTCGGCTCCGTATCTCGCGCTCAGAGCGGCCCCGCCCAGGTTTGGAGAGTGTGATCGCGGGTGCATGCTCCTGGCGCTCTGGCCACGGCACCCCTCCGACCTGATGCAAACCAACCTCCTCCACCGCCTCTCGCAGCTTGTGGCCAAAGGATGTTTTGAGGTGCGTTGCACAAAAGGTACAGTTTGGACCACACCCGCCAGATCTGGAGAACAGAGTGCTGCCTTCAAACTTAGAAAGCGCCTTCCGTACATAAACCATGGGCCTAATGGTGCTAGACACCCAAATGTGAGGTTTGGGGCCAAGATTCCCCAACGAAGGAAAGATTTCCCAAGTTCAGGACCTTTTCTACTAGCCTGGGATTGAGACAAGGTGCAGGCTCTCAAATCAGAACAAAGATAAAATAAGTGGCACCAAAGAAAGAAGCTGGGCCAAGGAAGAGTAGTATCACAGAATCTCAGAGGTTTGGAAGGGAACACAGGGTACCTCTCATACATCCACCTCTTCAGCCTTTCAGGCAATAAGCCTAGAAATAGCTACAGAGTACTGAGCTCTTTTGCTTGTGTGTGCCAGGCACTGTGCAACAGGCTTTTTAGATATACCAGGTCTGTCTGGAAAGTATTCATCCATGTCATACGAAAAATAGAGGCATTTATTGAAGATACTGCGTCAATATCTTGGACACAGTGGTTTTTGGAATCCCCAGATCAGCTTCTAGTTCTCGCATTGTCAAATCGCAAATCTTGGTTGATTGCAGCCCATACACGTTTCACGTTCTCAGGTGTTCTGCTTGCTGCAGGTCTTCCAGAATCTGTGGATTACTTTCCACAGATTCTCGACCATCTTTGAAGCATTTGTGCCACACTTTTATTTGCACAGCACTCATTGCATCATCTCTGAAAGCCTTGTGAATCATCTGAATAGTGTCCGCAGAGGAACGTTGGTTCAAGCTTAACGCAAAATTTGATGCAGATTCATTGCTGTACTCACTCAATCATTTTAAATGCCAGGGCTACCCAGTGCACATTTTCACTCAAGGCATCTAGCTCCTCCACTGACTAGTATGAGTGAAATCTTCATTGTTCATGCATGCTCATTCCAATTCAGTCCTTGGCTGCCAGGTCACATCAATGTCCATGCAGGCAAACAGTTCTCGTTATATTGACAATAGCTGAACTTTTTTCAGACAGACCTATAATTCTCATTTCATTCCCTCGATAGTCTAACAAGGTCTATATAACTGTTATCTTATTTTACTAATGGAAAATCTGAGACTCAGAAAGGGGTCACCTGCCCAAGTTCATATATGGGGAAGTAAGGTAGTCTTGTTTTGTTTTGTTTTTTGTTTTTGTTTTTTTTCTTTTACATACTAGTGTCCAGGCCCCACTCTAATACAACTGGAGTGGAATCTCTACAATTGGCATTCCTATCCATAAGGTTGTGCTGTTGCTAGGGATATCTCATAGCAAATCATGTTGTGCAGAAATGTATGTAATTCAGGATACCATAGTGTCTTCACCCAACAAATAAGCTTTGAAATCCTTCTGTGAATGGTGCTAGGACTTCAAGTCTCTTCTGTTGGAATAGCAGACAAAATGTGGAGTTGTAAAGGTAAAGATAACTCCAGACAGTTGTGAAAAGGCAAGTGGACTCTGCTGTAGGAAATTATGGAGGAGAAGAAACCTGATGAGAAGGTGCCCATGGAGGAGGCAGAGCAGAAGCAGGTCCTTAAAAAGAAGGAAAGAACATATGAGGTAGAGTGGGAATCAGGGAGTGTGGTATGGGAGCTGGTAGGGAGGAGCTGTGTTAAAGCACAGAGAAGTCTAACACTGATACAACTGTGTCAGAGAGAAACTGAACACAGTAAGTAGAGTAAAGAAATTATGTTGAGTGACAACATGGATGCAGCTAGAGGGTATTATGCTAAGTGAAATAAGTCAGACAGGAAAAGACAAATACCATATGATTTCATTTATATGTGAAATCTAAACAAAAAAAAATAAATGAATAAAAGAGACTCATAGATACAGAGAACAAACTGATGGTTGTCAAAGGGGTAGGAGGGTGAGGAAATAAGTGGAAAAGATGAAGGGGAATAAAAAGTACAAACTTTCAGTTATAAAATAAATAAGTCATAGGGACGTAATGTATAGTATAGGGGATATAGTCAATCATAATAACTTTATATGGTGACAGATGGTTATCACACAAGATATTACAATTAAGTTTGCGAACTTGCCAATGTGAATTTACACTGGCAGCACTGTACAAAAAACTCAGTAAGGATTCATAACCTTGGTATATCTGTATCTCACAGCTATGTTCATGTTACCATGTGGTGCTGTCTTGCTGAGTGACGTTCATTATTGTTGTTGTGTGTTTTTGTGTGCTGTCACAACAATATCAGAGCTTGAATTAGAGCAACAAACAAACATTAAATTTCTTGTTAAACTTGGCAAGGGTAGAAGTGAAATCAGGGACATGTTAGTCCAAGTTTGAGGGTATAATGTCATGAAGAAAAATGGCAGTGTACAAATGGATTAAACATTTTTCTGAGGGGAGAGAAAATGTACTGATGAAGAGAGGTCAGGGTGGCCAGTAATGAGCAGAATTGATGAAAACATTGCAAAAATTGGTCTAATTGTGTGTCAAAATCATTGGCTGACTGTGAGAAGCATAGCAACCAAGTAAACATCAATAGACAAACAGGAAAGTCTTAACTGAAAATCTTATCATGAGAAAGGAGTGTACAAAAAAGTTCCTGGAGGAGCTTACTGATGAACAAAGGCAAAGGACAGTTGAAGTTTGCCAAGGCCTTTTGGAGAGGCAAGACGATGTTTTGGGCCATGTTATCACTGTTGATGAAACATGGGTGTGCCAATATGACCCTGAAACAAAGCATCAAAGTGCACAATGGAAGTCAACCAATTCCCCATGACCAAAAAATTTCCATCAATCCAAATCAAGAGTCAAAATGATGTTGCTAACCATTTTTGATATGAGAGGGATTATTCATTATGAATTTGTATGAACTGGACAGTCAACCAAATTTACTATTTGGAAGTGCTAAAAAGTCTATGTGAAAAAGTTAGACCAAAATGACCTGAATTTTTCATCAACAACTCATGGCTCTTGCATCACAACAGTGCACCAGCTCATATGGCACTGTCTGTAAGAGAGTTTTTAGCCAATGCACAAATAACTGTATTGGAACACCCTCCCTACTCACCTGATCTGGCCCCCAAAGACTTTTTTCTTTAGCCAAAGATAAAGGAAATATTGAAAGGAAGACATTTTGATAACATTCAAGATATCAAGTGTAATATGATAACAGCTCTAATGTTCATTCCAAAAAAAGAATTCCAAAATTTCTTTGAAAGGTAGATGAGGCACTGGTATCAGTGCATAGCTTCCCAAGGGGAGTATTTTGAAGGTGACCATAGTGATGTTCATCAATGAGGCATGTATCACTTCTTCCAGGATGAGTTCATGAGCTTAATTGTCAGAGGTCATATCATAAGGTATATAAATGCATAATCACTATGTTACACACCTGAAATTGAAATAATATTGTATGTGAACTATACTTGATAAAAGATGAAGAAAAATTACTTTGACAAGTCAGGCAAGATAAGATGAGGGTTAGATCTGTCTAAAAGTATTGACTGATTTCCAGGAACATCCACATTTGAAAAACATTTCAAATGTTAATTGACAAGATTGCAATCAATGGAATGAAAAAGAATGAAAGACAAGGAAGTTTCAAAAACTGACTTGGGTCATATGTGGTTGGTTCCTGATGACACCTTGAATTGCAAGCCTATGAGGGATGTAAACAAAAGTTTACTGCCACCAATTTAATGTCAACAGGAGTTCCCAACCTGGGGTGCAGCAAAATAAGAAACTTTATTCAGGTGAACAGTTTGCAAACCAGGAAAATGCAGCCTCCAGGAGAAACCAAAAATGCACTTTCTAAAGACAAAGGGGAGGCACACTTTTATAGGGAACGGTCCCACCCTGATCTCTGATTGGTCAATTTTTATGCAAATGAATAGTCCAATTTTGCAATTTGATTGGTCCAATAGCATTGTTCCCAAAGGATGATTCCAGAAACTCCTTTATGAAGTTCAGCTCAGATGGCAGAACAGGAGGCTTGGCAGCTCAGATTGTGATAAATTCCTTAAATGCAGTGTGTGTGAGATGCCCATGTCAGCAATGCCCTGTTAACCATGAGGAGTCCTTGTTGGCAGGTATTTATACATTCTTTCTTAAAGTTCACAGGGGAAACTGGCAATCATCCATAGAAAGGTAGAGATTGATTTGCCAGATCGGATAAGTTGCCCCAGGAAAGACGAGCTGGAAAAACAGGAGAAAGTTTTGCCATGTAAAATGTGGCTTAAAAGCATAAGACTGAAAAGCAGCAATCAGAAGAAGGAGAAATCAGATGGAGAGGAGTCCTGGGAGCAAAGGAGGAGGAGTGATGGATGGAGGAGTGACTAACAGCATCGCCTTTCAATAGAACTTAAAGAGAAAAAAGGAAACAAAACTGTATCCTTTGGATGAAGCAGACAGTAAGTCATTCACGATTTAGAGAGAATAGTCACTGTGAAAGCTGTCTTGTGGAAGTTGCTTAACATTTTTGTGCCTAAGGTATCTAATTAGATAATACTAATATGTGAGTCGTTGGGTTGTTGTAAGATTACATAAAGTACTTAGCATAGTGCTGCCACATAGTAGCAATATATGTTGTTGTTGTTGTTGTTGTTGCTGTTATGTCTATTACAATGTGCTAGGTGCTAAATAGTGTCCTAATTAATAAACCATCCCTAAGTGGTAGATGTTATTATTTCCTATTTTACAGGTGAAGAAAATGAAATCAAGTGGTTAAATAATTTTCCCAAGGACTATTGGTAGACTGTTTCCAGAGGCAGGCACAACCATCTCTCTCATTCCACATGTCTTTTTGTAATTTGATTTTACCACTCCTCCAACCAAGAAGTCAAGTTTATTTCCCTTCCCTTAAATCTGGCTGGCTCTGCAACTTTCTTTAACCAACAGAATTTGTGGAAGTGATATCTGGTGTCAGAAGGGTGATTGGCTAGGATGTAGAGAAAAGGGTCCCCTGGGCACTGTTGATGCGAATGTAAATGGGTACAACCATTCTAGAGATTCGTTGGTGAGCACACAATGCAATATATATTATAGAGGATGTATTATGGAATTGTACACTTGAAACCTACATAATTTTACTACCCAATGCCACCCCAATAAATTTAATTTAAAAAAAGAAGAAAAAAGGAAGAGATAGAAAACAATTAAAATAGAACTATCGTATGAGTATGACCCAGCTACTCTACTTGTTGGTATATGTCTGAAGGAAATGAAATCACTATCTCAAAGAATTATCTGCACCTCCACGGTCATTGTAGCATTATTCACTATAGCTAAAACATGGAAACAAACTAAGTATCCTTTGACAGATAATGGATAAATAAAATGTGGTGTGTATGTGTGTGCATGTGTGCACGTGTGTGTGTGTGATGCAATATTTTAAGCTGTACATGAAGGAAATCCTGGCATTTGAGACAACATGGATGAACTTAGTGGGATTATGCAAAGTGAAATAATCCAGACAGAGAAAGAAAAATACTGTGTAGTATCACTTATGTGTGGAATCTGAAAAAAAAAAACCCAAAATTAATCTCATAGAAAGGGTTACTGCCAGGGGCCAGGGGTGGGGGTGGGATGGGGAATGGAGAAATGTAGATAAAAAGGCATTTTAAACATATATAATTTTATTGTCCATTATTCCTCAGTAAAGCTGGAAAAATAATAAAAGGAGTCCCATCAGTCTTTCATGCTGTCTTAGACCACATCTTCACTCCTCCCAAGACCCAGATTCTGTACTTGGGAAATGGTTTGAGATTCCTAATGGCATAACTTTCTATTAATTGTCATTTTAAAATTCATTTCCTTTTAAGATAGTTGCCTTTAGCATGTTGTCTCTTAAAGTCTCTGCTGTAACCCCAGCAAAAGAAAGTATAACTTTTACCCACTGCACTAAACATTGTTTTAATGTCTTAGCTGATGCAGGTTTAAACTGCAGTTCTACAATTCTCATCAGTTATGCAAATGCACATGTCAAGTTGCCTGCTGGATGGTTTCTCATGTGTGGAAAAACTATCTATTCTTATGTGCCAGCCAATAGTACTGGGGGACCTTGTGCCCCAGGGAAACCAATTGTTTTTCTGCCTCAAAAGTCCCACCAGATTAGACATCGCAGGGAACTTACCTTGGATTCTGTTTGCAACAGTGAGCTACACCTATTCAGCCCAGCTGAATATACAGCTCTGTCTCTTTTTGTAGTACCAGCCATGACTATTGCCTTAAATGTAGAAATTACTAAGATGGCTTGCTCCATGGCAAAAGCTCTAAATGTGACCTCTTAGGCCATCCATGCCATTGGAGAAGAGCTAGGACAGATTAGAGAAGCTGTCCCTGAAAACAGAGCTGCTATAGATTACTTACTATTAAGACACAATCATGGATGTGAAGAATTTAAGGGAATGTGATGTTTTAATCTCTCAGACAAATCACAACTGATTGAAGGCAAAGTCAAACAAATTCATGACATAATGGTCAATATCAAGCAAAGAGTAGGATTTTTCGGCCTTGATCTTTCTTCACTTACTTCCTGGCTACCTGACCTTACTAGTTTAAAAGAAGCATTCCTTATTTTTCTTCTGTTCATTGTTATAGGGGTCATATCGTGCTGCTGCATCCCATGTGTCCCTGCTTGCAAGTCTCTTGCTATCTGGATACCAAAATCTGAGCAGTGACCTAAGGCTAAAATCTACCTCCAGTGACAAAGTGAACTAACCCGTCTCAAATTAGTCTCATAGATATGAGACCCTATTACTGTCGGGGGGGGGGGGGAAATGATGTGGGCCAGATAGAGCAGCCATCCCCCCACTTCACTAAAGACCCCTTTTCCTTGTTCTTTAGCTCTTAGTTCCTTTTCTTAATCACTCTCCTTATCAATTTTCTCTGGCTCCTCACCCCGAGCAACAGACTTTCTATCCTAAAACCACCTAGTGACAAGGGCTTTAAAACCTATTTTTCTGATCAATGCCTTTAAAGTACCAACTGAATTATTTTCTTCTAATCTAGAAATCAGGATACTAGCGGTGCCCCAACAAGGCTTCCAGCCCATCTCAACCAAAGGAGTCAACATGGCGGATCTCGAGACCCCTTCTCCCCTTTAGATCAGATAGGGTGGGTGAGAGCTCCGTGGGTCCCCAGTAGGTAGGGACAATGACCATTTTCAGCAGGAAGCAGACACAGAAGATGAGACCTCCACCCCCTCAGCTTCCCATGGAGATTTGTGGGGATCATGCCTCTCAAGAGGATGTGAGGAAGGTAGATAGAATAGGGAAATCTCGACCCTCCCCCCACCCCATGAGACTACCTGCTGGAATTGTTATGCCTAGATACCACCCTTTTCACATGTAATCCCTGCCCCTGGCTAGGAGGAAACTCCAGACAAAGACGGGGAAGTCACAGGGCCCAAGAAGCCCACCAGCTTGGGCCAACTCCTAACGCTTGCACCTGTGCAGTGAGAGTTACCTGAACCTCATTATACCATCATTGTAATATCATACATATGCCCAGAAGTTCATTAATATCATAACAGACTGAACTCTGGGAAAGGGCATGCGCAGTCAGAAGGCAGACCCCTTGTCAATCAAGCTTGTCAATCAAAAGACCCACGCCCAGAGGTATCTCCCCTGAAGACTTAGAATAAAAGCCCCAAAGCTTCGTTCATCGGGGCTCCTGAGCCACTTTCTTTGCTCGAGCCCGCTCCTACCTCTTTGGAGTGTACTTTCCCCTCAATAAACTATCTCTTTGTTTCACCACTTAAAAAAAAAAAAAGATAGTTGCGTTTAACAAAATAAAATAATTGAACAAAGTAAAACTCAACTGGCATGAATTGTTTTTAGTGAGCCCGTGCAATTCCCGAGTGATTTGCACTCCCGTGAAACACCCACAAACCTCTGCTTCTTATCCCAAACAGGTATTCATCCTCACACTTGATTGTGAAATATAATTAATTTAAACCAGGAGACTAAAACTGAGTTCATGTTCTATGACAACCACTCTCCTATCTTGGGCATCAATCTCCTCTTAAGTCTCTGAGCTTGTCCCTTCCCTGTTTGGAGCAAATTTTTCTTGAGCGATGAAATAAAGGCAAATTTTGGATTGGGTAGCTCCATTTTGTCCAAATGTCTATTATTGTACCAAATAGCAAATTGCCCTGGGATGTTCAAAATCTTTGTTTTTCCATCCTGGGCTCTGTCCGTTCCTTCCCAGTTTTATAATTGCCAATTACAAAGTTATAAATCCAATTTCTTTGACTTGAAAGAAAGTAGAGATTTATTAGCTTTAATCTAAACAATACCCCATAAAAGAAGTATACTGAAAAGAACAGAAGGCAACGTTCCGGGTCAGAAGGCTGGCACTCCTCCACTATCTCTTAGAAGACATTCATGTCTCCACATTTGTTCATCTTTTCAGAATGAGGCCAGAGGAGAGAGCAGAGGTCAGATTTCTGCTGACTGGGAAAAACCTGGACCTCAAGACCCTCCAATATCAAGTAACATATTTTTAGAGTACTGTTTGCATGCCTGGAGCTGCCTTTCAAAGCAGCTGATGTCCTTCACCCTGGACAGGTCTGGGAAACTCCTGGAGTCATTCTGGACTCCGGAAAGAGAGGATGATGAAGTCCAAAATGGGCTAGACTGTGTAATAGTGGTTGTGGAATGTCCAGGTAGCTGAAGGGGTATTAGAAGAAAAGATTCCAAATAACCAACACCTTTCCTTATCTTCCACAGTAAACTCCCCTCCATCCTCTGCTAAAAATGGATCTGTTTGACCTGAACTTGGGTGCCTGCTTAAGAGAAGAGGTCAATGTACATGCTTATGGGTGAGATTATTAAGGTATTAAGCACTTAAGTAAGAGTTTCAATAATCCCTTTCTTGATCTTTTGTTTGACAAGAAATGGCTTTGATGAAAATCTCAGGGGTGCGGCAGGGGCCGAGAGAGAGAGAGACAGAGACAGAGAGAGACAGAGACAGAGAGAGAATGTGAGAGACAGAGAGAGGAATAACTGTTTTATTGCCCTTTAGTCTTATTCAGAAGAATAAGTCTATATAAACAAACCTTGTTACTGCTTTACTAATTTACTACTAGGCTGACCATATTTCCTTGAGACAAAAATGGCATGACAAAAAGGGATGGGGTTATGGAATATTCCATATTCCTGAAAAAGTAAGATGATAACAAAACTTTTATTACATGAACATATTGAACAATTGAAATTCTCCAGTGACAGAACTCATACAAAAATTTAAATAGGTGTAGAGGGGGACTGTATTTCACCACAATCGTACTATAAATATTTCTTCAATAAAGTAATCTTATGCAGCAAATTTCGGTCTTTCAGCACCTTATCATAAAACTTCTCACACTCTATGACACAATTTTGTTTTACAACAACATAGCCCTCATTGTTTCAACACTTAATCTAGACTTCTTCTTTGACTGCATGCTGTTCATCACAGAAAATATCCTTTCAACAGGTACAGTACTTTCCTGGATGATAAAGAATAAACCCTACAATAATTATAAAAGTCTTGAAAGTCTAGGTGTTTTTTGCTCATTTCAGAAAAAATACCCTTTACCCATCTATCAGTTACAGGAATATATTATTTATTCTGTGTGTCCCTCTGCTTCACAATTGTAGATTTTATTAGGGTCCACCAATAGAATACATGAGTTTCTTCCATTTCTCTGTGTGTGATGAGTTCCTTATTCAGGCATCTTTCTTAGTAGCACCCATTTGATCTCAGTGTTTCCTACTTTGCACTACCACTGTTGATATACAGGGTCCAGCAGAAGTAGTGTCCATTTTAATGAACTGGTAGTCTATAAAAATATTTTATTACAAAATCATATGATGTAATTCTATAACATAATATTTTAATTACTTAAAAATGGCATTACTTCAGTTGGACACTATATTCTAAGCTGGTTTCATAGAAATTCTCAACTAATTAAAAAAACTTAGCCTCATTAATTTCTCCTGAATTTACTGACATTCTCAGTTGTTTTTTGACATCTGTAGTTACAAACACTTCGCTTTCTCTGGGTTCTAATTTTTTTGTAAGATTTTCAATGTTTATGGCTACTTCTGTAGCTGAAGTATTATCTTTTTCAATTAAACTTATGTAAGTTTGGAATGTAGACACTTGATCTCTTACAAATTGCAACACAATTTCAAACGAGGATTTTCAAATCACTTTTTTTGCAAAATAAGAAGGCATTTTTCTGGAGAAAAAAAAATAACTAACCCCACCAAACATGCTTAAAATTCTATCAATTGATGGCCCCAAGGACAAAAATCTTGTATTTCCATGTTCTGACAATGTAGTGTAATTGTCTCCTGCAAAGTCACAAAAGATTTTCAGTTCTCCAGTTCTAACTGCGTATATATGGAAGTATTTGTATATTTTCACTACAAACATTCAGTATCAATTAGTAAACAGTGGACAGCACACTGGAGACAACTGTGTATAACGTGTACCCTACAACCAATGCCGAAAATCAGCCTCTCCTCACGCTGAATGGGGCTTAGCAACAGCCTCTTGGATTTCCCGCCACTGCCCATAAGCAAGGGGTGGAGTCTGATGTCTCTAGCTCAAGAAGCCTGTCCCTGACTGCATAAAGTAAATGGATGGAGCTTGCTTTTTCATCATGCTAGTAGTTTTACTGCATGCATTGATTAGCATGAAGCCTTATGATAAAACAAAACAAACAAAACAAAACAAAACAAAAAAACCTCACTCTCAGTTTTATACAAAAATTAAAAATGAGACAAAACTGACATTTATATTAAAATGATCAGATGATTGGGGGGGGAAGGTACTATCTTATTTAAAACAGTACATATGGTCACCCCATTTATTACCTAAGCCCAAATTTTGCTTAGTTTTCTCACTAATGAGCATCCCTAAGTTTATTTGTACTGCCAAATCTTCATAAATTTATGATTTCTTTGTCTAAAAACTATAAAAGCTGTTTTAATAAATTCTCTGAGCATCATTCATGATATCTCACATGCTCATAGTAAATTGTTTTTTTATGTTAATATGGTCTAGTGTCAGTTTTTTTATTAGTCCAGTGGTAGGAACTCAGGAGCTAGAGAGGGCTACCCCTCCTGACACTATTGAGTGCTCACTGAGTATTTTTAAATACAACTTCTGTGTTGAATATTAAAAACCATATTTAAGCTTTCTTATATCTTGGATTCATTATCAAAACTTTATCCTCTCAATATTGCTTATACTTTGAGTTATCCCTATTGCAAATCTTCTTGACCTTTCTTTTCCATCTCTAACCTACATGTTCCTCATTTTCCTTTCTCATTTTTCTCCATAAATCCATTTTACAAAGCTTTTTTCTGGAAACAGAGTAGAAGTTGGAATCCTAGCAGTCTATTTCAAAGTTATTATAATTATTATGTTACTATTATTTTTAGTCTTCTGGGGGGAGACACAAAAAACCCCAGAATTTATTTACAAAAAATTGTGTATTTATTCTCACATGTCTAAACTGCAGTCAATGCAATACACCTATCGAGGTGCTTTTTCCACTGCTCAAAATAGTTTTTGAACTCATCGATTTTGATGCCTTTTAGTGCTTCTGCCATTTTTTGTTTCACCTTTTCCACAGTAACAAAATGTTTCCCTTTGAGAACTTTTTGCATCCTGGGAAACAACAAAAAAAGTCATTTGGGGTGAAATCGGGTGAATCAAGAGGGTAGGACACAGGGGTCATGCCGGTTTGGGTCAAAAACTGCTACACACTCAGCACAGGTGTCAGCATGTGTGTTGTCATGGTGAAAGAACCAGTCATCTGTTTGCCATAACTCAGGATGTTTCTTCTACAAATCATGACACAACCTTCTCAAAACTTCGAGATAAAAACTTTGGTTGGCCATTTGACATGGAGAAACAAATTCTGAATGCACAATACCTCTCGCATCTAGAAACAGGTGATTATTGTTTTCTGGTTATTTTGGGGTTCCCCCTCATAGCTTTTTGAGCTCACGCAATGTGCCAGACTCTAAAAAATGCTTTAAGTATATTAGGTCATATAATCTCTATATCAACCTTATGAGGAGGGTATTGTTATTAATCCTCACTACGTTCCAACTGAGAAAACACAAGCACAGAATTTAAGCAGCCTGCCCCAGATCACACAGCCAGTCAGTGGTTGCAATGGGGAGTATGACCCCTGAGTTCTGGCCTTAACACTGTCCTCCTCTGTAGGTGAGGATAATGGGTTCAGGTGAGCACATAGAGCACACATCCTGAAGCTGAATGAGCCCAAATAACCAAAAGAGCAGCACTAGCACTGTGCCTTCACCAACTCTGGTGAATGCAATCAGATCGATACCTTGATTTTGTTTTCTGCACATGAGGATGGGCAGGGTCTGACCAATGTACATTTAAGTCCTGTGTGGTCTTTCCAAACTGTTCTAAGTGTCTATTTATAGCAGACATTTACTGAGAAATTTCTCTGTACAACATACTGTATGCTGTGCATTACATGCTTGGCTTAAAAGAATCATTACCACAACTATCTGAAATAGATAATGTTATTATCATCCTCACTTTATGGATTGGAACATTGAAATTCTGAGGCGTAAGTCATCTGAGCAAGCGATGGAACAGAGATTCAAACCCCTGGTGGGGAGATTCCAGAGACTGAAATTTAACAATTACACAATATGTCTTTCTGTGAATTTCCTAGCAGAATTGCCTGGCAGGTTATTTTCAAGTTTTATATACATTCTTGGAGACTCTTATGATCCCCCTGGACAATTGCAGGAAAACTAAATCCACACTCTAAAATGAATTATCTGCAGCTTACTAAAGACTTGATTAAAGCCCAGATGATCACATGATACACTGCCAGCAAAATGCTCTGTGCTCCCATTACTCTGCTAACCCAGTCCCACCTGACTGAGAGATTGGTGACTCCACTGTGGTCTGGGTCCTCTCTGCTGGGTTTCTCTCAGCATGCATCCTTTCGCTCCTTTTTTTCTGCACTCCTGCCTTTCGTGTAGGTATCAGAATTGCCTTCCTGCAATGTAGGGACCTCAGTTTCTCCAGTTTCTCTATTTGCAACTCATCAAAGTTCAGATTTTGCATAGAGGATTTCTGCTAACTAGACAAAACTGAAAAAAATGCTTCATTATTCAATAACTGCAAAATAATTGTCTTTTACCACAAAATTATTCTTTCTCTTCTTTTACCTGGGCAGTACGTTTCTCTGTTACCTCTTTCTCTCATTTTTATAAAGGTCTCTAAAATATGTGTGTGTGTGTGTGTGTGTGTGTGTGTGTGTGTGTGTAGAGAGAGAAAGAATGTGTATGTTTTAAATAACCTCTGTCTTCGTGTTGGGGAAAGTCAGTTTTTTTCACGGCTTGCCCAGTGTAGGAAGTATTGATGAATTGTATTTGTTGCAATACAAAACAACTTTGGGTTCATGTGGATGTAGCAAATGACCAATTTTTTTTTTCTTTTGTACCATTTTATTCCCTGAGAAAGAATAATTGTTTACAAGGAAGATTAGAGTTCTTCAGGTTCATTAGGGCACAGCAGTGAGCAGGATGAGGGCTTTTTACACTATTTTTGAAGGGTCTTTTGTCTCTTCTGAGAGAGTGCAGTGTATTGGAAGGAAGGGAAACTCATCAAGTTCAGATAATGAAGGTTTTATGCAAAATCTGAACTTTAATGAACTGTAGATGGCTGCTTGACTTTGAGGGTTTAATTAGAAGAGGTGTACCTTTTAAACTGTAACTTTAACTCTCATTGATTAAAATAAAAGTATACAAATATGCCTTAATTTCTTTTAGATCTTTAAAAAAAAGAGGTTATTATATATTAGTTGTCCTATTTGAAATAGTTCTATTTAATGCAAAATAATGTTTGTGACGTGCTTTAAGGATACAGTTTCAGTAAAAGTAAAACATAGTCTTGTTCATTTTTTGTTTTAAAATATTTGGCATATTAAAAGATATATTCAAAGCTTGTTTTGTGGGTTTATTTTTTTAGTCTTTAACCTTGACACTTATGAGGAAAATGTTTTGCATATATTATTCAAGAAGGAAAAAGTAGACAAGTTTTCTAAAGTGTTTTCCCCCTTCAAATATGTTCCTATTTTTCTTCAGTCTCCAGTGGGTTTTTTGCTCAACTGGGGGTGAACTTACTTGATATAAATCTCTTATATGAAACTTGCAACACAGATGCAAGTTAAAATGCAGAAGATGATTGTTACCTTCAAACACAGATACCCAGGGATGGAGTGAGGGATGGTGGAGAAGACTAGAGAGGTTGGAGAACAACTACTTGAACCATCTCTTTTCCTTTGAGATCTATCTTTGTTTTCTTTTCTCACAAGCTACTTTCTTTTATTATCCTTTGCTGACTGTGCCTCTTCAACTTGACTTCTAACTGTTGGATGTCCTGAATTTGGTTCTCAGACCTCTACGCCTTTCTTGCTATATTTTTCCCTAAGAGATTTCATTTCATTCAGCCCTAGGATTTAAAGTTCCCTCTATATACCGATGACTTCTAAGTTTATATGTTCATCCAGGATTTCCTGCTTAGCTCCAAATGCTTATGTAAAACTGCTTATTTGATAATCATTTAAATGTGTAACTTCACCTTCACCTCAACCTGTTTCTTCCTAACTTTTCTCCTTTAAACAAATTATTGATTTAAATGCTCAGGTCTTTTCCCATTCCCCTTTTTCTTCTTCCTAATTGAATCCCCCAGTGAATCTTGTTGCTTTTAGATGTGTAATATATCCCTAATCTAATATTTCCTTCTCTCGGTTTCCATTCCAATATTACCCCAATATAAACGACTATTATCTTCTGCCTAGGCCCTATAATTGCCTCCTATAGGAGATAGTATTGGTAGTTTATCCAACTTCTATTAATGTCTAGGACAGCCCTAATGTTTTTCATGTAGCCACTTTCTTCCACCTGGCCAGGTGCTCCAAGGGAATCTGGTCCCATTCCCAGATTCCAGAGTAGAACCTAATTAGTCCAAGGCAATTGTGGCAATATTACCCTCTTTATCAGTGACTGCTTTAGGAAGGAGCGTCTGACCAAGTTGTGGCCAATGAGACATGAAGGGAAGCTTCTGGAGGGCTCCTGAATAACGTTCTTTACTCTCAGAAAGGAATACAAGGAATATAGCGCCTCCTTCCACCTCTGGACATGGTTATCTGACCCCTGCAACTGCCACAGACAGCCAAACTACAACCAGCCAGCGAGGATGGAACCAACACACAGAGCCGGGCCCAGCTTCAAGAGCTCTAGGGAAGCGGAGCCAGAGTCTTGATGGAGTTCTCCCACAGAATCTTACCTCTGTATTTCTTGTTATGGGAGGGTATTCATTTCTTTATTACTTAAATTGCTATCTATTTGGTTTTTGAGTCAGAGGCTGTGCCTACTGTAATGCTGGGGCCTTGGTGGAAAATGTAAGGGTGATGAAGCATTTTTGCTACTTCTGATGCCCTTTGTAAACATTGTAACAAAGGAGATAAGCTTTTGGTTCAAGAGATAAGCTTGGCTCATGTGACAATAGTAAATAGTAAAATAGAACAGCATATGGCTTTATAAAAAGGTGCTTTTCAGCCCTAGAACCAACAAGCTCAGTTCATGGAGAAGAGGCATCAAACCATAATAAGTCTTTTGAAAATGTAAAAGCTTAATTACCTTCCTCTACAAAGTCAAGGAAGTGGCAAAAAGTAGGAATTACTATTGGGATCTGAGAAACTTTGGGGATCTTCTGGGATTTATGCTTCTTTCCTAAGACAGGGAGAGTAATTGTCCTTTTCTTTGCTTTTTTCCTAAGAAAATTTAAAGATATGGAAAAACACAGAGAATAATATGACAAGTAGCTATTCTCCCATAACCCAGAATTAATGGTGGTTAATTGCTCACAGAGATAGAAAATCTATATGTAGTTCAAAAATTTTTATTCACTGTGGAGTGTATCATAACAAGGACTATAAACATAAGTTTTACTTGTCTATTTCCTTTGTAATAGACATTTAGGTGGTTATTAGTTTTATAGTATCAGAAACAATAAATTAATTGCTTTTATTATATATGTTTTGTGGTACATACATATAAGAATATTCTTTTAGTTTGGACATCTTGAAGCGGACTGCTGGATTATAAAGTTTGCATAATTTTAATTTTACTAGCTGTTACCAATTGTGCTCCAATGTAGCATACCAATTCATATTCTTACCAGTAATGTATGAATGTTCTGTTTTCCCCAAATGCTAGCAAATAATTGATATTGATAGATTGTTTAATATTTGCCTATTTGATGGGAGAAAAGTGGCATTATACCGTTGCTTTACTTTGCAATTTGTAAAATCCAAATGAGGTTGAACATCTTTTTATATGTTTATTGCCCATTTAGCTTTCTTCTTCTGTGAACTTTATAACCTGTAACTATTTTTTCTATGTTTTCTCCTCTTGATTTACAAAAGACTTTTTGTATATTCTGCATATGAATCCTTTGTTTGGGTGGTGGTTGTAGAATATAGGCTTTGACCCAATTTGTCTCTGAATTTTGGGTTGTAACCAATCAGTAAGTTACTTATGTATGCTGTGCTTCAGTGTTCTTATCTGTAAACTAGAGATGATAATAGTTCTTTATATTGTTACCATGAGGATTTATTGACTTAATAGCCATTAGAGGGATTTAGAGCAGTGCTTGATAACTTGTCAGAATGCAAAGGATAGAAAACACAATGAGGAAAACACAAAGTTCACATTCTTTTCAATACTTCTACAGCAGCAGAAACCAAGCAACAATTAGTAGGTCAGTAAATTATCCTGCTACATACTGTATAGTACTTTTGCCAGTTTCCTTAACTTTTCACTTGTTTTCTCTTTGCCTATCCCCATTCTGTGTGCCATTCGAGTATCTACACATCTTTGCAAATTTAGCACAAATAGCATATGTTTAACAGAATTTATTAGATGATATCTTTCCTTTTGTTCTCAAAGCATTTTTTTTTCCCAACATATATTGAATATAGCCCTTAGCTCACAGTATTGCAATATTCTCTATACCTCTGCTCAACCTTGTTAGGGACTTAAGGGTAAAAGATTGCCTCATTTATCTTAACATCCTCAGTTAGGATCATTACTGCCACTTAGAAGGGACTCACCGAATATTGAACGACTGCCTGATAGAAGCTGTTTTTTCAACTGAAGAAAAAATTTATGCCTAGCTAATTAGTAATTAAAGGTGTAGTAGCATTAGTGAAGGTTAATTTTGGAATCATTTATTAAATATAGTTTTCATACAATGTTAAGTTTCATTTGGGAAATGTAGTAAACATGTTTTATGTGCACATAGCACCAGTGCACTAGCAAATCATGAGCATACAGACACACTATATTGTAGAAATAACAGCAAAATCTTGGGGGGCAATGTAACCTACTGTAGCTCCTCTTAGAGCTCATCTTAGAGATTATATAAAAGAAACAATTTATTCCTTTTGGGGTTTCAGCACAGAAGTCTGCTAAACTGAGTTCCTGGGCTGGTAACACAGAGGGAAAGGAAGGTCTCATTGGCAATTTGGCTGCTGCCGATGATAGTCATCTCTCAGGAAAAAAGTTAGCTCCAGGGGAGAACTGCCTATTACAGCAAAAGGATAGGAAGTTAAGAGACTTGGTTGCTAGGTTTTCTTTGCAGGAAAGTAAGCTTTTTTTTTTTTTTTTTTTTTTTTTTTTTTGCTGAGTATTAGAAAAATGCAACCTATTTATTCAGATGGAGATAACACTAGAAAAGGAGAAGCTGAAAATCAGAACTACAAATCTTGAGTGGCACAGGGATGGTATGGCCATTGGGGAAAGGAGTCATGCTTGCTTTGTTTACCCTTTTATACTGAGGACCTAATATGACATCTGACACTAGTAGGCACTTGGTAGGTACTGGTTGAATAAATATATCAATGACTATTTTCTAGATTCTAGAAGTATCTCCTTATCCTTCTTCTCAACAATTCTTTAATTATTATAAAAATATAATATTCTGAGTTTATTCAAAATTACAAAAAAATAGACTAAAGAAAACAAGAAAACAAATTCATAATTCACCCGTAAACATAAAATTAGGTTTTAAGTCTTTTCCTGCAGTCATTTTTATGTTTACAGATGTGTTGGTATTTGTATATGTGTACGCCTAGATATATTAATAGATAAATGTATGATCATGTTATGTAAACAATTTTTCATTCTAATTTTTTACTTGTATTATAAATATTTTGCTATTTTATTAAATAATTTCCTTGAGAATATGATTTATAATTGCTGAAAATATATTTATTTATCAATATCAAATGATATTTTTCCTATTAGAAAATTGAACTGTTCTAAAATAGCTTCTAATTTAAAAATATAAATTTCAATTAATAAGGTTACTTTAGTCAAAGGATATTAATTTTTTTTTTTTTTTTTGCTTTTTTGCTTTTTGGTATGTGGGTAGCTCCCTGACTGGGAATCGAACCTAGGCCGCAGCACTGACAGTGCCAACTCTGAAGCCTTAAGCCACTACACCATCAGGGAACTCCCTATACCATCAGGGAACTCCCGATATTAATATTTAACTACTTATAGCCCTCACTAAAACTGAGTATTATAGCTTTTAAAGATTTTTATTTCAAATTTAGAGTCAGGTAAATATTGTTTCATTGTTATTTTAACCCACATTATTTTCATAACTAAAAAGATCAAACTTTAAAAAAAATTTTTTTTGGCTTCTTATGCTTTCTTGGTGTATTACTTGCCCATATCTTTTATTTATTATTTCCTATTAAGGTTATAGTTTGTTTCTTCTTGATTTGATAGCAATTTTAAAAAAATATTTTAAGATGACTAAGTCTTTGTCTACAAATAATGTCCCAGGTTGTAAAATTTCTTTTAATGTTATTTTATGGTAACTTATAAGAAATGGATTTCAGATTTTTAAGTAATTATACAAACAAAAATCTACTGGTTTTTGTTTGTTTGTTTTTTTGTTGTTGCTTTGTAGTTTCTTTTATGTCTTCCATTCTCAGACAAAAATTTCCTTTCCTGGGGTCTACAAAATGCTGATTTATAGTTTATATTAGTTTTATTTACTTTGGTTTAGTTTTATTTTGTATTAATTTTACACATATCAGTAAGTCATTTCAATCAAGCTTTAATTCTCCCTAAATACCTAACTAATTGTTCCAGCATCATTTATTGAGTCCTTCTCCCTTTACACATTTATTTATGATGGAAATTTACCTATATATTAAATTCTTACATATGAGTATCAGCATGTTGGTTTCTAAAATGTTTATATTGTTCCATTGATCGAACTGTCAATTCTTACCCTAATTACACAGCATCTTAATAACTGAAAGTTTATTGTAGGCTTTATTATCTTCTGAGACAAATCTCTCTTCATTACTCTTTTCATCTTATTTTATTTTATCTTTTTGGAAATTTGTCACTTTTCAAAGCTATATACTTTTCAAAATGAACTATATTATCACTTTGTCAAGAAAAAATAGAACTCAGAAAATTTGTATTGGAATCACATTAGATCTTTAAATTATTTGAGAAGAATTAAATAATTACCTTTATACTATCTAATCTTCTCATTCAGGAACATGGTATATCTCTCCATTTATTTTCCTGTTGTATCTCTCAATTTGCTTTCCAATTCTCTTCATACTGATGACACAATTCTCTAAAATGTTTTTCACAGATTTCTTATTATAGGTATTTGCTTTCTTTTTTTTTTTTTTTGGTTATCAGGCAAGTTTTCTATTTTTTTTTAATTCATTTTTATTGTTAGACTTATTGGGGTGACATCTGTTAGCAAGGATTACATAGGTTTCAGGCATACAATTCTACAGTGCATTGTCAACTTGACATATAATCAGTTCACCACCTAATGTGACTTCTCTTTCCATCACCTTATATTAAGCTTCCCCCCTCCTCTCCCACCCACTCCCCTTTCTCCCCTCCCTAACCCACTCATCCCCAAATAAACATTAAACTATCGATTGTGTCCATGGGTTATTTGTTTCTTCATTTCTTTTTTCTTTGCTTTCAGTT
>PVJL010009088.1:31986-60389 GCA_004026885.1 Lyroderma lyra | reverse complement strand
CTGTTATCAACAAGACAAGGAATAACAAGTGCTGGAGAGGATGTGGAGAAAAAGGAACTCTGGTACACTGCTGGTGGGAGTGCAAACTGGTACAACCACTGTGGAAGGCAGTGTGGAGGTTCCTCAGAAAATTGGGAATGGAGCTACCATTTGACCCAGCAATCCCCCTTCTGGGGATCTACCCAAAAGACTTGAAAACATTTGTCTGCAAAGACTTATGTACCCCAGTGTTCATTGCAGCGCTGTTCACAGTGGCCAAAACATGGCAACAGCCAAAGTTCCCTGCAACAGATGACTGGATAAAGAAGCTGTGGTACATATACACAATGGAATATTGCTCAGCTGTAAGAAAAGATGAAATACTGCCATTTGCAACAACATGGATGGACCTGGAGATCATCATGCTTAGTGAAATAAGCCAGACAGAAAAGACAAAGAACTGTATGACTTCACTCACATGCGGAATATAAAACTGAAAGCAACAAAGAGAAAAGAAATGCACAAACAAACAAACAACCCATGGACACAATCAATAGTTTAATATTGATTTGGGGACGAGTGGGTTAGGGAGGGGAGAAAGGGGAGGGGGTGGGAGATGAGGGAGGCGGGGGAAGCTAAATATAAGGTGATGGAAAGAGAACTCACACTGGGTGGTGAACTTATTATACAACAAGTTGACAATGCACTGTAGAATTGTATGCCTGAAACCTATGTAATCCTTGCTAACAGATGTCACCCCAATAAGTCTAACAATAAAAATGAATTTTAAAAAAATAAAATTTAAAAAAAAGAAAAAAGATTCCCAGCTGTTGGTGTACATACTCTGTATAATCCCCTTCTTTTGAGGAGGAGGAGGACTTAATAGGATGGAATGTCATATCCATGATGTGACTTTACATGGCAAAGAGATTTTTGCAGATGTAGATAAGCTCCACAATCAGCCTTTTTCCTCCAGCAGAAAAAGTGCAGGAAACCTTTCCATCCACTGTATTTTAACATAAATTTTACCCCAAAACACATCTCTAGTCATTTGTCTCTTCTGCAGAGCCCAGGCAACATAATATATTCATTTCATGCTCTAGGAGATCAGGTCGCAACTGCAAGTTGGAAATCAGATGAACTCCTTGCTTTACCCAGCAATGAAGGGTCCTACTCTGAATTGCCAGTGGGCCTACTGTATCACTGAACCTCATTTAAAACATGAGTGAGATGTGCTCAAGCTCTTGAGCATGGAGTTACCGAAAGAAGTAAAGAAAGCTCACTGAATGGGGCACCACTAGTTGAGTATGGGTTCCTCAAAACCTCTTCCTAAGCTGTGTGTCTCTAGGCAAGAGCTGAACCTGCATTCTTTCTGCCAGATCCCCCTCCCCGTACACATACTGTATATGCTCTCCTTATAACCATTAGGCCCTTAGGGCATCGGGTTCTGGGCGGCCTCACACTCCACGCCTCCTTTTCCTTGTCTGAAAGGTAGGAACAATGATATTATCCTCTCATGAGGTTATAAGGAATAAATGAGGTATTATCTTTCTGCTTACAAGACAGTAGACTCTCCACTAAGCAGAACTCAACCATCAAAATCTCAAACTTCGAGTTCTAGCTAATGGAAAGTCTACTTACATTAATCCGGCCTCTACCAATCGCCATGGGCGCCATTTAACTGAAAGTCTACCACATCTGTATATGGCTTAACTAGCAGAACTCCTAGTTGTAATTAAACAAAGTAGTACTGTAAAGAAATGATAAAGGATTTTAGATTTGTTCCTGTGGTTTCTATTAATTATGTTTCCCATATTTGAATGTGCCCTTAGTTTAAATTTCTAATGTTTTGTTACTGTTTTTGCTAGTGTTCGTGTTGGCTACTTTGATTGGTTAACTTTTGAATTTTGTTTTTTTTTTTTAAATTCCAATAGAGGTATAAAAAAACAATTTGATAGAGTTAGAGGTTTACTTTTCAAACCCTTTCACTCACAAAAAAGAGGGCAAGAAAAAAAGAGGGCACCCTTTGTTTAGAGGTAATAATGAAACAGCAAAAACATCTGTGAGGTTGCTGAGGGAACTTATATTCTGAGATTAAAAAAACAGAACAAGTCTTAGAACAGAACAAATTTGAGTGGATTTGGAAAAAAAATTGAGTGGATTTGAATGCTTTGGCTGTAAGGGTGAAGTAAACATACCTGCTCTTGTAACTCCAGTTTTTATTGCCTTAAGAGTACAAAGGTAAAAAAATAAAAGTAAAATTGAAGTAAAAATTTTTCCACAAAAGACCAGAAAAATATTTACTCTTAATTTCTATTCAATTTGCTAACAGCACTGCTTTTTTTTTCCTAGGGTGGACTGTAACCTATGGAAACCCTCTCAAGTGAATTTGTGACTTCCAATTTGGTATTCATGGGTTGCACTTACTTTAATGTTCAAAAGTTATCTGTCCAGCTTTCCAGATGAACATAGAAGCAAGCAATTAATTATATAAATGTTAAATTCTACAAAAAGTTTTGGATTTTGTATTTGGTATTAAATAACCAGGTAGTTCCTGCTTGGCAACCAGAAGCCTAGGAAATCTCCCTTATTGAAAGACAGATCTAGAGTCTTAGAATAGGCACTGAAATCTATTTATGACTGATGGGTTTTCCCTTAATTAAAAAGAGAACTAAAACCATTTAGTGCAGAAGGGAGTTTGGAGATTAAAAATGGCCAATGTCCTACCTGTTCTTTGGATATCCAAATATATACAGAAAAACGAGCATGAAAACCAACCAACCAACCAGGGGGACACGAGGAGGAAGGAAAGAAGACACTATTCTTTGGGGATTTTCTTTCTTTAGTTAGGCAGCTCCCTTGCTTTCATCATAGTCTCCATTTGCACTCAGGATGAAGTTGTGTACTTACAGCTATGTACTACAGCTGTGATTAGGAAAAGGCGGTCCGGTTACTTCCTAACCGATGTAAATATTTATGGGCTTTGTTGTCAAAGTGCACGTGCGTGTGCGTGTGTGTGTGTGTGTGTGTGTGTGTGTGACATTATATATGATATTCTGGCCATAGAGGCTCTAATCCAGCATTTCATTCCAGCATCTCTTTGCTACAGATGAGATATGAGGGTAGGCAGGCAGAATAATTTATTGGGGATGACAAAACCCTGATCACAACTTTTAATGCCCAAGTTTATTGTCTATGCAGGAAACTTTAGTCATTATTATAGTTTCAGAGCACTTTATAATTGAGTTTCAGATTAACATCCTAGTGAAAATGATTCATCATCTTGCTGAACTAGATTTCTAGTTTGTTTTTTTCTTTCCTTTCCTTTTTCCTCACTACATTCCTTCAGTCTACCTACCTATATTTTATTACATTCCCCACTGCTATAAACCAAGGCTCCAAGTTCATTTTTCAGCTGTTCCATTAATTTGATGTTTACTCCTTATTCAGATTCCCTAATAAAAATGCTAATTATGATCATATCTAATAGTGACTGCTGAGGCACCCCACCAGCTCCTCCCTACCTCCAACTACACCTACTCACATTTATCATCAGGGTTGGGTTCGCCAGCCAGATTGCAATATACCCACTGCTCTTCTTCAAACCTGCTAACCCCCGTGAGGGAAATAAATCCAATTCACGAGATACTCTATCAATTATTCCAGTGAACCTCAGGTGCAGACCCACCTTCTGTTTACTTACTAATGTAAGCCCACTGGGAAAGAATACAAGCTGAAAATGAAATCAAATTTATTCTTACCTGTTCTCATAATCACTGTACTGATTACTCCTGTATGCACGGGTCTTTGTATAATCATTTCTCCTAATATTAAGTTCACATGTTTACCTACCGTTTATAAAGCTGCAAATAACAGTACTATGCTGCATAGAATTCTTGCCTTTTATAATTTTCAAAATTGATTTGCAAAATGTGTTAAAACATGGATCTGATTGCTTGACTCTATTTTAATGTTCTTGAGCATTCTTGTTATGCTCCTAAAAGCTATTGTGACACATTTTCATATTCTAAAATAATTTTTAAATGTTTTTGCTTGTTGATTTAATGAGTGCAACCGCTTACTTTCAAAAAGCCCTCACGTTCACTCCATAATCCTTTACTTTCAAATTTTACTTTGGTCATCCAGATAATATGGTATCCATTTAAGTTTTCTTTTTTAATTTTGCATGATATTTGGACCCTAATAAAGAATTCATGGTGCCACAAAGCAAAGATAGGCTATGGAAGAAAATTTTAATGCAATTAGCTTACTTAAATAATGAGGGGCCCCCGTGAAAAACTCTTGCCGTGCTGAAATCAGAGTATCTCAGTTTTGCTTATAATGTTCAGAAACACCATCATTTTTTTCCAAATTTCCTTATTTCTCTCTCATTACCCAGAGAAACAAGTCTTCTATTTCTACAAATTGGCCAGTGAGTTCACTCTGAGTGTCAGTTTTGGACCATGTCACCTAGACTCCATATGTGTCACCTGTTAATATAGCTGCGTCTTTCAGATTGTGCTGCCATCAACATGATTTGTTGTTTAACTCACAGCTGTAAATACAAATGTTCAGAAGAGTTATATAAGCAGAAGCTCAGAAGCAGCTCTGATTTTCCCCACAGAACTTTTGTCTTCTCTTATGTTTAAAGGACATAATTCTGATCCAGCACTGGCTGTTCTCAATTTGTAGGATTTCCAGTTACCACAGCTTAGATGAATAACAGCAGTGTCCCCAATAACACAGTTCAAATTTCAGTTACTACATTGTAATGACTGTGAAGAATTGCATGAAGTATAAACTAGCCATTTAGTCCACGAGTCGCCAGATAAATAACAAATGTGTTTCATGTCAGTGACCAATCACATCACTTCTTTCAAAGTCTTTCAGTGATTGGTCACTGCGTATCTTCAGTTCACACAAAGGAAAGCATATATGACTTTTATCACTTCCTTGTCTAATAAATCCATGTGACTTATTACAAAAACGGATAAAGAGGGAAATAGCCAATAGAGATGAAAGTAAAGAGACCCCCCCGCCCCCCCCCAAAAAAAAGAGGCACCCAAGTGTTAACGCAAAGAAAGATATTTGAACGGAAAGCAAATGGAGTCCTAGCTGACTGTGGAGATGTTGACACTGCCACCATTTGGGGACACTCAAGTCATGCTGCAGGAAACAGCGGAGGGGAAGCCATTGACATATGAAGAAAGGAAGCAGTTGTGGGGAAATGGCTGATGGAGTCCCAGATGAAACAATGCCGGCAGAAGCTTCTGACTAAAGGCGTTCTTGGAGATATTCCACAACATTGAAAGGGAAAAGAAAAAAATTCAACCGGATTCAAATTTAGAAAAAAGTATGATGATGGGCCAAAGCGTGGAAAGATGCTCAGTTAGTATCATAAGTAAATACGACCAAATAAGGCAATCACTGCTCAAACTACCCTTGATAAGTATTTTTTTTACAAATAAAAAACATTTAAATTATTAATCTAATATATTCAATAACAGTGCGTTAAATATTAGCTTTAGTATTTAAAAACATTTCCCTATATAGTTAAAACCAAAAGTAAGAGAGTTGTTAATGTTTTGACAATTTCTCATGGTCACAGACTAATGTTTCTACTTGTTATTAAGATCACGAGGCATAGTTTCAGCTTACACAGTCATTTAATGTTCCTGCACTACTGTGCACAGCAAGGAATACCCATAATAATAATTTTAAAGTATTTTAAACCCAATATTCTAAAAGAGACCTGTGGCTTTTGACTAGAGGTTTATTTCCGAACTGGAGAGTGAAGAAAGAGGTTTACTCCTTCGTCGGGCTTTGATTACACTGTCCCCATGGACAGTCGGCGTTAGTATTTCAGTGTAACATAGTATATCCCCAGTTTAAGTCCCTACATTTTCCCCCAAGAAGCTTAATCTAAATGCTGTGCAGGTTCTGATCTTCCTTCCTTCCTGTACAGAACTCAAGTAGCTTACACTTCTGGTAACAAAGTTGTATATTGTTCTCACTTGAGTGCAGATGTCTACATCACCCAGGAAACCAAAGATGTGATTCTTAAAAGGGACCCTCGAGGGCTTACAATGGACTGAGGTCCACTGCGCGCGGGTGCGGGCTTGTGCCAAGAGAGCTCTGTGTACACCGGCTGGAGCCTGACCACGGTTGTGGAAAGACTGGAAGAGCTTTAACGGACGTCAGGGAAAAACAGCTCAGAGGGAGCTGATGGAATCTTTCTCAAGTTTGCAGATTGTCTTAATTAAATTTGCCAAAGTATGAACACAGATTGTATCTTGTTTATTCAGACTCATAGTGGCCCCAAAAAGCAACTGACTGCCAAAGGGACACAACGACTAGAACGAGAAGTTCCTGTCCTATACTACCTTCTATTCCAAAGAATATTATTTGGAACCCCAAATACATTTTCTCCTACTATCAAGCTTTATGCATCGTAGATGTGCCAGCCCACAGAACTTACTTAATCCAAAATGTAGCTCGACTGTAGTGTTAATCATTACATGGCAATAACCTTTCATTTTTCTAGAGATTTTTCAACAAGCTCACAACAGGAAATATAGACAAAACACAGGAGGGGAGGGGAGGAAGAAGTCTACAAAAACTGTTTTTAACTTGCCTTATTTTGATTAGAAAATGCAGATACACAGTAAAAAAATATATCACTTTTAATTCTAATGCCTATGGTTAACTATTTACTATTTGATGCATATTACTGAGACTTGTTTCTGTACATACATGTGCATGAATATGTGTAATGTTAATTTTTAACAAAAGTGATTATGCATTTTGTTTTGAAACCTGCTTTCCTTCACAACATATTCAGATAGCTTAGCAAGAAATACATTATGATTGTTAAAGCCTTTACTTATATAAGTGAAGAGTAACTTGACAACTAACCTTTATTTTAGGTGTTTAAACTACTTCTATCTTTTGAATTACAAATATACATATATCTGTATCATTCAATATCTATTTTCACATTTTTCCCCTGGGGATAAAATTGTAGAATTAAAGTGTTAAGTCAAAGAGAATGCCATATTTAATAATTTTCATATATACATTCACAAAATGTCTTCTAGAAAAGTTTTACTATCTCGCATTCCAACCGCATTGTACATTTGTCCAGTTCCCCACATTGCTGTCAACCTATTTGATAAACTTGATAAACTTGATAATCTGCTAGGGAAATAATGGCAGACCCTTTGTTTTCAGCTGTATCTCTCATTCTTGCTGAGATCGCACATTTTCTGTTTTGTTTCCTGGGCTTTTGTATTTATTTACAAGTATTTTTTCCTGTCTTTTGCCCATTTTACTATTAGAATTTTGACTTTATTAATATCTTTATTTTTAAAACAGTAACACCTATATACTACAAACGTTTTTCCTGTTTATATTTTAATTTGAGGGAAATCATTAATTTTACAATAAAAATTTTTACTTCATGAAATCTTTTGCTCTTTTTTAAAAAGTTTGCATATTGGGTGTCATGTTGAGAATGGCCTTCTCCACTCAAGGTAATAAAAATATTACCTACATATTTGTATAAAATTGTATGGTTTTACTTTAAATATTTTATAATAATATTTTATATTTTCACATCAAAATTACATATTTTTACATTTACATCTTACTACCTATTAATACTATGCATTTTACTTTAGATATTGTATTTTTTGGTTCTAGGATTTCTAGTTGGTTCTTTATAGACTTTCTATATCTCTCCAGAAATTTCCAATTTCTTCTCATTATTTCATCTTTTTTCTGTAGATTCATTAACATATTAATCACAGTTATTTTAATGTCTGCTAATTTCACTTGGGTGGTCTATTGTTCTGGTTCTATTAATCATATTTTTGTCTTGACTAAATTATATTTTTTGTTCCTTATGTCTAGAAAATTTTATTGTATACTAAGCATTGTATAGATGATACATTGTGGAGCTTTTCAGTTACTGTGTCTTTTTAAACAATTTCCAGTTAAATGCAACTCAACTAGTAAGTGAGTCCTCGCTTAATATCATAGGTAGGTTCTTGGAAACTTAAGCTAAATGACTTATAATGAAACAAATGTTACCATCAGCTAATTGAACTAAACAAAAGTTTAGTACCTATGGCATATTTCTGATCACAAAAACATCAAATTTCTAAATAAAGACCCAAAACACTTCTAATATTAAACACTGAAACAAAGGTGAGCTACACATACATTTAATAAAAACAAATAAGATTATTTTAAAATAAAACATATGATTATTTCTCTAACAAGGTAAAAAATAAACTGTTTATTAATATCCACACATAAAGTGAAAGATTAGTATACTTTATTTCTTCCCACCTCCAAATTTTTGTTGAAATGTCTTAAAAAAAATTCAGGTGATCATTATTATTTGTTTTTGGATATTACATAATCTTCTAATTCAATAAACTATATTTTTAATATTTAAATTAAAGTCTGTTAACAATATATTCTCCCCATTCCTAACTTTTAATTAACATTCTTTGTGTAATAATTTAGGAACGGTGGGCAGACAAAATATTTTTTGAGCTGCTGCTTATTTGCAAATACTCATTGCAGGAGCAAGAAAGGTATTAGCTTTGCAGGGAATGTAGTTTTCTCTGCCATAACTCCATTGAGATTTCTCACTTCTAGCATTTAGTTTTGTGGAAGGAAAGTATGTCACTGATGTTTTTGTTTTGTTTTGTTTTGTTTTTTTTGTCTAGTATTTCTGCCTGGATAGTTGAAAAACTTTTCCTTTAGTCTTGATATTTAATTTACTGAAATAAATATCTTTTTCTCATTTATTTTGCTTGATATTTTATGGATACTTTATTATGAAAACAAAGTTTTTAAATTCTAGAAATAATATTTTGTGTGTATAATATACACACATATATACATGTGTGTGTGTGTGTGTGTGTGTGTGTGTGTGTGTGTTTGGCTTATTGGTTTGTTTGGATTTTTTTTCCCTTCATTTGTGGTGTGTTTCCCAAAATTTCCATACCATTAAAATCACTTCATGTTCTTATTTTGAAAAATAGATAAACCTAAGGCCAATTCTTACCACGTGGAACTAGCGTCCCCGGGGAGGGTGCACAGAACAGAGCCTTTTAAATATATCCACATGGTTACTACTACACTTGGGTACATTTGGGAGCATTTTAATGTATTTCTTCTCATACCTGTATTTGGTTTTCTGGATCTATCTTCCATGCCATTTACACCTGGTCCTCTTTTTTCCCCTCCGTGTTCTGATAGTTTCTCGACCTCCTCTTCTGATCCATTTTTTGTGCTATCTAACCCATTGTTTGATAACTTGATTGTTTTTGCAAATTCAGCCATCATGAGTTACCTGAAATAAAGCTTTCTAGTTTATAATGTTTCTGTTTATATAAATTAGTATTATATAAATGTCCTGAATCTTGTGAAATAGATTTTAGATTTCTTTTAACTTGGTCATTTCTAAGTCAGTTCAACAGGGTGTGATATTTTGTCTGACTTGTCTTCTCTCTTTGAACTACTGAGTCATTCCGCCTATACGGAGATTTTGTTGTATATGCAAATCCATAGAGAGGGGGACTTCCTGTTGAAGCTGATATGTCTATGTGTTTACACAGATAAAAGGAGGGAAGATCAACATTGATCTTGTCTATAGTTGTTGCCTGCATTGTATTTTAGCCACTACTCAGTGAAACCACTGGCAAAGACACTCACACTTCTCTTAACTTCATTTGGAAAGATTTCTCCTTCGAGAAGGAGGCTGCACCACCAGATAGCTTAGAGATGCTCAACAAATATTATCAATAGGAAAGGTTTTCTTCAAACTATCCTTTGTTTCAGATGGAAGGAAACAGGGGTAAGAACAAAACTTCTAAATGTATACCTTTTCACAGTATTTTGATTTTTGAAACATATGAAAGTATTATTTATTCAAAAAAGAATAAAGTTAATGTAAAACTGTAGTAAAACATTTAAAGGAATGAAGTAGGAGCAGGGGGGCAGCCCCAGGGAAAACATTTGATTTTTTAAAATAAAATAAAAATTATCTTCTTTAGCCATGAAACTGGCAGTAACTCAAATATAGTTTTAGTTTTTGAACTGAAAATCTGCTTTTAAACACAGGTTTCTGAACATTTCTTTGGGATATTCTCTAATGTGTTAGCTCTTTATTAAAGTACCCATTGGTACTTGGACTGCTCTATTAAGAAGCTATTAAGGTTTCAGAAAAGCAACAAGTTTCAGCAAAGAAAAATCAGAAGACTTGATCAATACACTTAGAACATAACAAGTGTGCCAATTTCTGGCCTCATGTCTCCCAAAGAAAGACCTTTAATATACTCTTATATGTTGTATTATCACCCAGGCCAAGTTTCATGCATCATGATGGAATTTTCAAGTAGTCATATACATTCTTTAAAAACCACCTTCCCTAGACGGTAGAGTAAAATACTGAGACATAAAGTCCTATCTTGGTTCCAAACTGTATAAATTAGAGGAATATTGATCTTAAAATACTAGTACAGTAAATAATTGAAATTTCAGCCTGCACTGCCACTGGCATTGTTAGATGTTTTGTCTTCATAATGCTCTCCCAAGCAAGTACTTAAAACAGTCAAGCCCATTAGCTCTTTATAGACATCAACTTTGTCAACTTATTGACAGATTTCTTTAGACACAGACTTCTTTCTCAAGTCTGCTTACATGCTCTGGCACCGTGATGACAAAACACACCATATTATTCAAACACTCATTTGGAGTCTCTATAAACCCTGCCTACAAGATGCATGCAGGTGCAAAAATGGCACAGTTCTCTTACTGCCTCATATTTTCCTACTATGCACAGTAGTCTGAAGTCAAAAACCGGAGTATTCACTGAAGAAATGACAGCGTGTGAATTCACTGGTATTGCTTTATGCCAAATAACACCAACACTTGTCTTCACTGACAAACAAATTGAAAATAGTCCTCATTTTATAAAAGACTCTTTCAGAAAATAATATTTGAAAAAAGATTGGAACGTGGGCATTAGAATGCTGCAAGAAAAATCATCATAGCTCTCCTTGTGAAAATATTTGCACATTTAAGTTGAAATCACTTAGCAAAAATAATAGGAGTATGTATTTTAATGAATACAAGATGTGAATATTATTCACATCATAGAGCATAAAACAAAAACAGTTCTTCTGGTGACAGAAGCTTTCTTGAGGTGATTTTTTTTTTTTTAAGAAAGAGCACAGGGTTAGAAATAAGGAAGCTAAAACAAACCACTCAACTGGGTGTCTTGCACACAGCTACTTAGTAAGTGTTCACTGACTCCAAACCAGAATCCAGTACCGAATCTGTCACTCACCACTTTATGATCTTGGATATTTCGTTTCTGTATCACCCAGCTTTCCCAGCTAATGGTACATGCCTCACAGAATAACATGTTACAGTGTACATAAACACCTGAATTGTTTAAAAGGAACACTTTTCACAACATTTTTACTATGCTTCATTTAGAAACTACTGCCCTAGTTTGAGATAGCAGGATCATGTTGGAATAAGTACACTATTCAGCTATTTGCTTCAATTTACATGCTTTTATGGACTAAACATTAATATAATTGATAGGATTCCACACTTTGGCATTATGGAGATAGACTAAAAACAAGCTGAATTCTGCAATTTACTGTATATCCCAACAATCTCAATTTCCAGGCAACAAAGGGCTCTCACGTATTGGTTCAGCCTCCTAACACCTGAGCAGAGTATTACGGGCAGGATGGGAGCCGTGTTTCTGCCCAGTTAGCTGTCCCTGGGATGCGGTACCTCCACCCCACACACGCAAGGCTGCGTCCCCCCTCTTTATGTAGTTTTCTCTCATGGTGTGCCTTCGTTCTCGGAGGGCTTTTGAAGGCACACCGCAATCAGCACATACCCTGAGCCCCGTTTTACTTCACTTGATATTCTGCCTAGTTCAAACTTAGACTCAATTTTCTTTACTCACCTCCTCCTCCTACTGTCCAGTTATGCCCAAGTACTGGCTGGAGACGTGATTTTCCGCCTGAACTAACCTTCTGAGATCTATCACATCACCACCCGCCAGTCTAGCGTCATGGATCCAATCATCATCCCAAACTCGCTTTCAGTCGCTGGCCTGGAGTCCTAGTTCACTGATACAATTAAAGCTGTTAGAAGGGAAGTTTCTGATTCCTACCTGTCTGTATACATACATGCTCTGCCCTTTTGCCTGTTGCTTGAGGTGAACTATCCTCACCTACATCATCTAAAACCAGGCCACCCACACGAACATTGGATTTCATCCCTCCTTTCCTACTCAGGAACCTCATTCTAGCAATTTTCTGTCTCTCCTGCATCAACATTTTCTCTGCTAGTTTATTAGCATATAAATGTAGCTATTTGTCCCATACTAAACAAACAAACAAACAAACAAACAAAACACTTTTCTTTTTCCTTCGCTTTGCTTTCCTAGAGCCAAACTCTTCCAAAGCACGGTCTACACTGTCCCCAGTGGCCCTCTTGCCTTGCTCTTAAACACATTCCCATGTGTCTCCTATGTCCAGCCTTACCTAAACTGCTCTTACCTAGGTCGCCTACAGCATCCTTTCCTACCTTTCCTCCTCGGCCTACGATCAGTATGAAACATGGGTGAGCACACCTCCTCTTTGATACCCTTGGCGAAGTCTACCCTCCCAGTGGAGCGTCATCACAGAGGAGAAAATTCCAGGCGCTCTCTCGGCGTTGCCTTAAAGAGTACATCCCGGGTCTGACCACACCCACCATGGTCACGCCCCCTCCTTCTGTGTTACTGTGAGCACGCCCTCATAGCCCCCGGCTTCCACCCTTGCCACATCGCAATTTGAACGTGTCCGCCAAAGCAGCTTTTAAACATGTGAATCAGATGGTGCCTCGCTGTTCAAGATCTTCTCGTGGTTTTCAATGTCACTCGCAATAAAAGCTAAGGCTTTAAAATTACTTACAAGAACCTGCAGGATGTGGTCACCACGTCTCTTCCCTGGGACGCGCCCCCGTTTGTCCTGCCCCCTACGGGGCCTCGCGGCTGGTCTCAAACATCCTGTCTGCGGGCAGAAGGGAACGGGGGTGAGTCAGAGCTTATTGGGCAACAACGCAGGGAACTAGAGACACTGCTTTTGGGCACGAAAATACATACAGCACCCGTGTCAAATACAGTAGTATTAATTGTACGTGGTAATTTGAACTGTGTAACAGATGCAGATCTTACATGAACTATACAGGTAGAATGCTAGACATATTAGGTCCTTTATACATATATAAGGACGGTCTGGAAATGTAATATGTAATCCTTGCCTCAAATACCTTTGCCATGTAATACCCAGCCATGTAATATGAGAAATACAGGCATTGATGGCTGGGTTTTTTCCAGACAGCCCTCATGTATGTTGTCTTCCTGTTACCATGTACAGAAGTGATATATAAAATTTTCATTTCAAAATCTCACAACCTTCTCGGATGAGATGCTTTATGTGCTTGCTTCTCGGTGTAAAATGAAGAAATCCCTAATGACTGGCTCAGGGCCATGTGCACAGCCATAGATAAATGCCAAGAACTTCGCATCTCTATTCATAAAACTATTTTGATTCTGCTCTAAATCAAAAGATCGTGGTTGTTCCAAATAAAGTCCATATAGTAAATGAAAACAGGCAATATATATTAGTCATTTCCTCCTAGCAAGTTTTATAGTTCAATAATTTTAGCATTCAACAGCAACATCGAAGTACTGCCTCCCCACCACACCAGTCCTTCCAGACCTCATTCAAGCACCGATGGGAGAGATAACCAAGCCCCCAAATCTTTTACTACTGCATTGTTTCCAGGATTGTTGTGGCACTTTCCTTGGAGATAGGTTTGCTGTTCTAATATTTCCTATACATTAGACTATTATCATTCACAGTGCTCTACCTCAAATTTATTTTAAACATGTTTTCCTGACACTAGCAAAAATAAGTAATTTCTTCATGGTTTTCCATGAGATAGGATGGCACCTCCTTTTGCTATACTTTCTTCCTAAGCTATTTTATTTTAGAACTTTTATAGCTTCCTAAACATAGTTCATTAAATGAATACATGTTGGGGTTGATAATGGGGAAATTGAAGATTGCTTTGATGGCTTCATTAAAAAAGAGAGCGCCCAAATTAAAATGATAAATCCTTAATCTCAAGATTGACTTCAGTCTAACAATGCTCCAGGGAGCATTCTCTACCTTGTCACCTGGTGACAACAGCTCAGCTGCTGATTGTTAAAGAAAGCAATTGACAAATTTTTACTGTGCATTTTATTTACTAAATAAGAAGAATCTTTTGGAGAGTAAGAGATGCAAGTAGCAATCACTTTGTTATAAATTATAAATATCTAAAGCATTATTAATAGTTCGCCTTAATATTTGTGTTAATTAGCAATATAGCAACTAGGGGATAGAGATCAACCCTGCTGGGGCAGTGATTCGGGGTACAGAAAATGTTTCTGCTTTTGAAGGATGTGAAAGTTGCAGATCTGGAAGGAGATTCAAAGTTAAGGAAATGACCAGGGACTTAGATGTCTGAAAGTTAAGGTAAAAGCAAGCAGTTGTTCAGGGGTTATTAAGCAGAAAGGCCTCTTGTGACTAAAACTCTGCTTGAAATAGCCGTTAAAACAGCTTAGAACTGGAAATTGAAGTTAAATTAAGATCTAAGAGTGGCCTGAGCACAAAACTAAGGAATTTAGACATTTTAAATTAGGGTCAGAAACTGGTGGTCTCTGGGCTTTAACAGCAACAAAGGTTTCCCTCTTTGACCTCACCTGAAGGCCTCTGGGTTTGCAAATCCTATTCTGAATAGTGGAGAGGCACGTACAGAATTTTAGAAAAAGAATAACATATGGAATATAGCAGTTTCAGAAAAGGAGTCTGGCTGTAGTGTTCAATAAGCCCTAGAAAGTAGATAAACTGAAATGAAGAAACTATACTACGAAATGACAACAGAAATGTAAGGATGAAACGAGAAGTCCTGAACCAGCATGGTGATATGACCAAGAGGAAAGTGGAATTCCTGAAGGCATTCAAAAATGTATTTACTTACAAAGTATTTGTGGAACACATCTAAAATGGTGGTCAAAAAAGTCTTTGCCCTCATGGAGCTTTTACCATTTATTGTAGGAAACTGACTGTAATCAAATAATACAAATGAATACAAAATTGTAAATATTATACTACTTCAAAGGCTAAAATATGCTTATAATTGGGGGCTCTGACTGAGTAATACCAGTGAGGGACATGTCAAGCCACGCTTGAGCTGCGACCTGAAGGATCAGATGGAATGAATCAGATACAGAGGGGAGATAAACAGGTTTCAGAGCAAATGAAAAATACCTGTGGTGGGAAGAGGCTAGCAAGTACAGGCATACCTTGTTTTATTGCACTTGGCTTTATTGCATTTCACAGGTGTTGTGCTTTTTTATTTATTTTTAATTTTACAAATTGAAGGCAAGATGCTCCACTAGCACAAAGACGATATGTGGTGGTCTGGAACCAAACCCACATCGCTGGTGTATGTCTACAGAAAACAGAGATTGAAGAAGGCCTGTGTAACTGAGCACAGAGAGAGGAGAAAGGGGGCACACGTGAAGGTGCCAGAGCATGCAAGGTCTCATTAAGGAGACTGTTTCTTAGCCTGAGAAAAACTGGAGGATTCTTCAAGGATTGTTTGCAGCTGGGTAATAGCATGAGCTTTGCATTTTAAAAGAACGTGCTGCCTGAAGCAAGGTGAAGTGAATTGCAGGAATGCATGCAGAGGGTTCAGACCTTAATATACTAAATTTTAAACAGAGAATGTGGATGGAATAGGCTATGTAGCACTTTCTAAAATATATTTTATGAAACACCATTGCAAAATCTTCAAAGGGAAAATTGTCCCATGATTCAATGATGGAAATGCTATGTATTCTTTTCCCCTCTTAGAAATCTGCAGAATGTAGCATATTAAACACTAGTGCTATGAAAGGATACAGCTAGAAAACAAAGGAAAGCATGTTTAACTTTGTGAAACCGAGAACATCGTGACTGTATCTAACTTTGGAACTTATTGCACACAGAATACCTCTTGGGAAATACACAGAACTGAATTTTAGTAGATGGCTCTGCCTAACTTTGCATATTGCTATTACAGTGAAATAGTTTTCCACTTAAATTTTAAAAAATATCAAAGAGAAAATAGAAGAATATAATTCAACCCATGAGGCTATTGCAACTGTAAAAATGAAATAACTTTAGAAGTATAAAAAGCAATGAATAACAGAGGTGGATTTACTTCTAAGGAACTGTGGAGGTAATTTTTAAAAATGTACCTGTCACGAATGATGTTAATAAATTGTTACATACCTACAAAATAAGAAATGAGCGTCCAAGCAGTAGCCAGCCTCCACCAAGTTCATGAGCCACACCTCCTGCTATTTATGCCCTTGCTCAGCCCTGTCCCTGCTATTAACCAATAGAGTGTAGGGGGAGTGGCTGGATTATAAAAGATTCTACAATGAGCACCTTGAGCCTTTGGCTTCCTAGATTGCTTACTCTGAGGGGAGCCAGCCACTAGGCCACGAAGACACTAAAGCTACCTATTGGAGAGACCCAGGCAGAAACGGCTGGGACCCATAGTTAGTATCCAAGTGCCAGTTTTCTGAGTGAGCCACCTTCTGGCAGATCTTCTGGCCCCAGACATAGAGACAGCTGTAGCTCCTGCTGACACATGACTGCAAACTGCATCAGAGACCCCAAAAGAAAACTGCCTGGTCAAGTCCTTCCCTAATCCTTGATCTACAGAAACCATGAAAGATAATAAAAGACTGGTGTGATTTTAAGCCCCTAAATACTGAGGTGTTTTTAAAGGCAGCAATAGATAACTAACATAGAGTTCTTCTAGAAAAAATATATTCTGACTGGTATTTTCTTGTTAATGTAAGCCACAGAGGTACTTTGCCAATTAAGCATTAATGTTAACAAACATCTTATTTGCCTCCCAAATCAACTTACACTATGATCTTCAGAAAGAAATCTCCAAGGATATCACCTCATAATCCACAGAAAAGAATTTTTTTAATCTCATGATACAACTCCTAAGACCTGACAAACAACATCCCAGAGGCTAATGCATCCCCCTTTTTCTTTAACAGAAGCAAACTGTCACAGAAGTGGGTCTTTAGAAAACTGTCAAATCTTGAAAAGAATAAGCCTCTCTGATGATGAATACGACACAAGGGCTTTGAAAACTCTCTGAGCCATTCTGAGGGGGAAAATTTTCACAATGTGGAGAGAATGAATCTCACCCTTTGCAAGGTCCTTTCCTTAATAACATTCACCAAAGTCTTTCTACTCCTATTTTCTATATAAACTACTCAATTAGGGATGGGAATGGAGGCATGAGAGAATCTAATTCATTTCCACAATCCTAACACTTCATTTTATCTATTAGCTTCAAACTTGTTGCTCACATCTTACTCCTGGGCTTCTAACAGAGAGGAAGAGGGGCCTTTAGTCTCCCTTTTCTCCACCCCACCCACCGTAGGGGGGCTTCCCTGAGGAAGAGCATCACCTCAGATCAGAGGCAGTTGTGGGGACACGTGGGCAGGCACGGTTAGGCAATCTGAAGTAAAATGAGCCTTTGGATAACTACAATTTCACTACTTTAAGTATATTCAGTTTTATTTATTTTGAAATCATCTTGACTAAGAAGCTCTCTGAAAATTTTATATTAGTCATAACGTTGAAGAAAATACAAAATTTCATATATTTTTATTTATAAAAAAAGACATTCGACTTCCAGTGTCAGCTCTGACTTAAAAAGAGCTTGGAAGGGATTGGTCTGTTCTTACAAGAAGAAAAAAAGCTGAACAAACTGAAGATCAGGAACTGTTATTGGATTCATTAGAGAATTGAGGTCACAGGGCAAACCACCACCCCAAAATCTGGAAAGATAAGGTGAATACAGAGAATCACAGATGAGATTCATGTACTTGCAACAGAAGCCGCTAGAGCCTTACACCGGTAGAAACGCCTGAAGAGCAATTTGGTGATTGCTGGAGGCTGAGGACGGACTAACTGGAGAGAAACAACACCGGAGGGCCCCGCGCATATTCATTGGTTTCCAGGAACCCCACTAGGTTCTCACGGTGAAGAACAAAGAAAAAGGAAAGAAAAGAAAGAGGGGTGGGGGGAAGAGGGGGGGGAGAGAGGGAGAGAGAAAAAGAGAAGAAGAGAGGAAGAGAGAGAGAGAAAGAGAGGGAGAGAGAGAGGGAGGGAGAGAGAGAGGGAGAGAGGGAGAGAGAGAGAGAGAGAGAGAGAGAGAGGGAGGGAGAGAGAGGGAGGGAGAGAGAGAAAGAAAGAGAAAAAGAAAAAAAAACTCCATCGGGTACCTGGCAGAGGGAGGAGAACAGTAACTGTTTTTGAAATACGAGGGCTGTCCAGAAAAGATCCAGCCATAACTGCCTCTATTTTTCATAGTACATGGCTGGAGACTTCCTGGACAACACTCAAATGCCCTGAGTTTTTACCATAACATAGGTTTTCCCAAAGGAAAAGAATTTTTAAAATCCTCAGCCTACTTGGGAAAAGAGCAACTACATAACTCCAGCTCTGACTCTTAAAACTCAACAAGGATACAAACAATCCAAACAGAAAACGGACGAAAGCTTTGGATACTTCACCAAAGGAGACAAACAGATGACAAATAAGCGTATGAAAATATGTTCAATATCGTTTAGTGTTAGAGAATCACAAATTCAAACAATGATAATACCACTGCGTATTTATTAGAATGGCTAAAAACCCAAAACTTCACAATACCAAAAGCAAAAAGTACATAGTTAGACTTAAGAAACGACAGACAAACTTCTTACAATGGTGCTACTCGGACATGCGAGTCTTTACGAAGGGGCTGAAGGAGTTGGTACCGAAGCCCATTCTCGTCTGAAGGCTTTGGAAACGCCTTTGCAGCGAGGCAACAAGAAAAGACACGGAAGGGACCGGCCTGGAGTGTTGGGTACGGGACAGACACAGGAAGTTGCTGCACGTCTGGTGTGGAAAGCAGAGATTAGTAAACATTCTCCTCTGCACCAGGATCAGCAAATAGATATTGCTGAGCCATGAGAAACCAAAACCTCTGAGGCATTCGAATGCCAAAACTGTCAGAAGGCCACAAGGCCAGCCAGGCCCGGTCAGAGCACACGATGTGGCAACGTGAGTCACGTGGCAGTGCTCGGTGGAGGAAGCATTAAATCAATCACACTTCCCTTCCTTCCCTTCTAAGGCTTCTTCTTCATCCAGGCTGCCTTGGGGTCTTTGTGTTTTCCCCTAATTAGGGCTCATGGGTAGAGAAAATTGTAGGTCATTACATTTTATTATAAAAGCATGGAAAACTGGATAATAAGATTAAGAATTTCTACTTATCAAAAATACTAGTAAGAAAGTACAAAGGCAGCACATGCAGTGAAAAAGGATACTCACAATACATGTACTTAAAAAAAATCCATCCTGACTATATCAAGAACTCCTACACATCATGGGTAAAAAGACATACAAACCCAGTAGAAAATGGGCAGAAATTTCTGAACAAATATTTAAAAAATGATATCCAAAAAGCCAATAAAGATATGAAAAAGCGTTCAACTTTATTAGTCATCAGAGAAATGCAAGTGAAATCCCCAGAAATTTCACTACATACCTACCATGATGGTGGAAAGGAAAATAAATGAACAGTAATGGAAAAAGAAGTGTTGGTGAGGGTGTAGGGCAATCTGAACGTGCACATGCTACTGTTGGGAGAATAAATGAATACAACCACTTTGTAAAACTCCAGCAGTTTCTATCACAGCTGCCCAAGCCAAGTGCTGAAGGATTTAAAGCCGCTGAGTTTTGATGCATTCACTGCCCTGACGGAAGAGAGGCTCCTGAGAGAAAGAGCTGTGGGGTCATCCAATCTAATCTCCGTAACTAGACCTACAGATAAATAGACTAATGATCTCCACTAGGAAGAGGTGACTTTAAATCTGAAATGTCCTTGGCAGGGTGTCCTGGTTAAGGATTACCCGAACAAAAAGAACCCCGGGTATGTGAGAAATGGCCCCTGAGGAAGCTCCCCTAAGCCGCACACCTCTCTGGCTGCACAATTTAAATGCTCCTGCTGTGTGAAGTGACCCTGCAAATGTACCATAGAGATCTCATCTATTATTCTGAGCCCAGGGGACGTGTGGAACAAGGAAAGGCAAGACCTGGGAAACCACCCCTGATGCCCTAAACCTCTCTGCTCTTTCTAAAATTCTCAATTGCCTTCAAATTTAAATTGTTTAGTAAGTTTGCCGAGGGATAGTTTGCTCTATGATTTTTGTGAGTCTGATTTGATAATCCCATCCTGTGTGTTAGCTTATACAGTCAGACCCAATAACCCCACTCATAGGTAATGCCAAACAGAAACCATTCACATATTCAGCTAAGACCCAGAACGGATATAGTCACTGCAGCACCCTATTGGGGCAGGCAGTAGCAAAGGAGAGCCTGGGGGCGCGGAGGGGTCTACAGGATGATGGTCTGCTTCTCACTCTAGGTGCCGGCCCTTTCTGTTTGTAAATGTTCATTGAACCATACACTTACGGTAAGTGAATTAGAGGAAGAAAGGATGCCCTGGTGGGAGCAGTGCCCATAGAAGGGTCTCTGAGGGTAAGTAAGATGGTTAAGAAAAGGTTTTAGGAAGTTCTCCTGGATATTTGGATATTGGTCATAGAATTTGTTAGGTAGAACAATGAGGACTCCATTTTTCTTTTACTGAAACTTCTCCTGCTAAGTTGTTTTGCAGACGTGGTTCAATGGACACAAACAGTACCATAAGGTTCCAGGAATGGGCTAACTGCAGACTTACAGAACAGAATGCCACCCCCTACCCCCAGCCCCACCTCCACCCTCGCCCCCACCTGGGACGACCTGACTCTTCCAAGATTGATGACCTACTCATTAGGCTGCCTTGATCCTTATATATCTGCACTCCCCCACCTCTGGGCTGATGCCTTTCTAGGCCTCGGTCTGTCTGCACCCAGATACTCAAATAAACTGCTTTGTTTTGCTTTACTTCGGCCTTGTGTGCTTCCCTCTCGGCCTGAACCTAACAGAATTCATCTCTGCCTCTTCAAGAGGCTTCTGAAGAGATTTATATGTTTCAATGGTCTTTAAAGCCAAAATATGTGTCTATTCAATGTGACCAAGTGGATAAAATGTGGAGATGAGTGATGAGATGAGAACAACAACATACTAGGATTAAAATTAAAAAGAAAAAGGACTTGTCAAATAAATATAAATGAAAAAATACTTTAGAATTATTCTTAGCAGGTCATCTAATGATTGGTATTTCTAAGCCTTTATATTTTGGTTTTAAGAAAATACACTCATATAGAGTTTTAATTAAAAATGGATAATGTTGTATTTTATTCTGTATTGTTAGTGAATATTCAACTTCTTAATTATTTTTAGTACTTCTTAAAAACCTTAAAACATTCTTGCTAAATTGATAATTTCAAATTATATGTTTCTACCTTCTGAAGTTATGACAATGGTGATAATGATGATGATGATAACAATTGTAACAACAAATTTTCTTTAAATCCCTAGTGTATAAGATACTGTGATAAACACTACTACAGGGGTGTTTAATTCAGAATTCAATAAAACTCAGGGATCCATAATTTCGAATGGGAAAAAATACATCTTAATTTTCACTAACTGTTAACTAAAATTTAGCACTTCTCTCAATGGAAATTTATCCTGAAATAGAAATCACTAGTATTTTCATAACACATTATGTTTACGACAGATACCTTGAAATACTTGTTTATGCTCATCACTGCATTGAACTTATGAGTTATTAAACTCCTCATCACTCTTGTTATTTTATGAATTGAAAAATGTTATTGCATCAAAGGGTTCCATGGCACCAAAAATGTTAGGAACCCCCACAGTACTTCATTTAATCTTCATATCCTATGACACTGATACTATTATCATCCTCATTTTAGAACTAAGGAAAATGAGGCATAGGAAGGTAAATGACTCTCCCAAGTTTCTAAGACCAATAAATCCCAAGGCTAGGATTAGAACCTAAATTCATCCATCTTCAGAGCCTGCCCTTTTGACCACTGGTTCATGTAGCCTGTTAGACATTTAAATCCTAGCACAGTGGTTTTCAAATGGTTGTCTACAGGGCCCTTCGTATGTACCCCAAGGTGTACATGCTTCAGGTGAAGCAGTAGAGACCAAACTTCAGGCAGAGAAGCCTTTTGTTGGTAACTGGGAGTTCTATTTAAAATTTTGCTTTAAAAATTATGTCCTTTAGTATTAGAAAAGTGAGTTTTAAGCCACTGCCTTAAAATAGCATAACAATATACAAATCTAAGTCACAAATCAAACTTAAAAAAAAAATCAGTTATCAGACAGATATTTTTTTATCAGCCAATTCGGCCCTCTAAGGCCCCAAATAAATCATTGCACTAAGTAATTTTTGATCCTGCGAATTTCAACCTAAGAACAAACAAGATTTTTGCAGACCTGATGGGACATCTCCAGCTGCGACTTCTCAAAGTCAACGACAGAATAGGAACAGAAACCCAGGATGTCCCAAGACTGCAACCACCCTCTCCTACTCAAAGCCCTAGACCCTAAGTTTATTCCATCATTTTTTACAAGACCTTCAATGAATACGTAGTCTTGGCCATGCTAAAAATATCTGATGACTGGCAGTATGTTAGATTTGGCTGTAGCATATGGTTTAATACATGGTCAGTCAACCTCCTTTCCATCTTATTTTTGTTGCTAAATTAAGCCACCTGCCTTGATTTCTTACTGTGGGATTTCTGTGAGTTCTGTGGCACAATTTCAAGATGATACATAGGCAGAGTTTGACCTTTATGAAGATACATTATATGTTTAGAAATGCTACCATATTCCATCAGGAGGGCTTAAATTGAGGCAAGAAAGAAAGATTCACCAAATAAATAAATAAATAAATAAATAAATAAATAAATAAATAAATGAACACACACACACACACACACACACACACACACACACACACACACAAATAATTGGATTCTTAATTTTAGGAATAATATTCAGGTTCAAAAGGTGTAAAAATGGCTTAGGAAAGAAAGAGAAGCCCTTTTAAGATTCATCCCTTTTGTGATGGGTCAGAAGGAAGAACAGGAAGTGACTAGATCTGAATTAAGAAATGCAGCTGATCCAGTATTTTCTACTGCCATTAAACACATCAGAGTGACCAATAGGGTTGTCATTCATCACTATTAACTTTCCTGGGAAGTATTAAATGCATCTTTGAATATCATATCCCACTGCCCCTGGATATAAAGAAATGAATAAAAAAATAACTTGGGGAATAGATTCCGCTAGATGAGGGAAAGCATATGATAAAATCAGAGGAGACAGAAGTATAGTTGTAGAGTATGTATGCCCAAAAATCTTGCCCCCAAATAGAGCATCACTCATCCTGGATTTCTTATAACAGTGACAAGAAGGGGAAAAAAGCCTTCTTTAATCCCTGACTCACCAGAAGTTTATATATCTGCTTTTAGATGAAGATTTCATTACCTTACAATCTATCCTCTCCACTCCCATTCCCTACAAAACTCCAAAAGATTATAAATGACCTACATGTAGTACTGTGCACTTCATTTGGTACTTTAAGCACAGATTAATCTTCATAAGTTATTCAGATGGTTATCCTTGACTATTATGCCATATATAAAGGAGTATAGGAAAGTATTTGTTATTGATAATAATGATACTAGCTTCACATGTATATTGAGTACTTCCTAGGTGCCCATAAAGGCTTTACATATATTATTTCATTTAATCTACACAACAATTTTATGAAGTAGGTTCCATTATGATTCCCACTTTGCAGAGAAAGAAACAGACAAAAAGTTTCAGTAATCTGCCCAAGTTTCACAGTCAGTGACAAAGCCAAGTACGTGGTAAACCAGCCAAGCTCAGGAGTCTGCGTGATTAACTACACAACGGAGGACGGTCCTTCACGACAGGCAGCTTCAGAGATTGAACTATGCAGTGGCAGAGAGTATACAGTGCTATGTAAGCATTCAAACCCAGCTATATTTCCCACCCCCTTTAAAGCAATGTGAACTCTCTGAAACTTCTGTTTGAATGGGGGCTGTTCCCTGCAATTGAAAAAAAGTGATTTTTGGCTGTTACACAGAAATCTGTTTGATAGATCTATTCATTGTTGTAAAGAGATTGTCGCTGTCGAGGTCTGGAATCTGGGCCAGGGCAGACACTGGAAGTCTCTTCCCAGAGCAATATGGAGAGCCCTTGAAGCAGGTGCACGTCCGCTAAAGAAATGGACGTTCCTCTCACGACATGTACCAGCGTGGTCATGTTAAAAATAAGATATTATGAGGAGAAGACCCAATGACTCTGTCAGGTCAGCAGAAGGAGCAGTGCATAAAAAGATTCTGCTCTCATGTATTGTGTCTTTTAATTGTTAAAAATCACTAACTTAAAAAAAACCTCATTTTTGCCTTGGTTGCCTCATTTGTCCATGGAGATAATACCTCTTCCTCAGGGTTGATGTAAGAATCTAAATGAGATAACATTTCCTAGGTGTTTTGTAGAGTGCCTGGCATAGAGCGAACACTCACTAAGTGGTATGTACAGATGCTAGCATGCAATCAATATTACTACAATCCAGCACCATAATTAGTCACAATAAGCACATTGTTGATTATTACACACACCACAAAAACAAGAGGTCCCACGGACCGAGGGAAGGAAAGCTGGGAAGAAAATGATTCTGAGGGAGTGGAGGGAATCAGAGGCGGTGTAAAGGTGTTAGAGAATAAAACAGTATGATTCGGAAAACAATCAGAAGTATAAAGTTGGGCCGGTGGAGAATAAATACACACCCTCTGGAAATTATTAGGATACAATATTTAATGGCAAACCCAGGCACTAGCTGGAGGTTCTCACTGATCCTCCTGAGAGGACGAGCTGAACCATGCTGGTCCATAACTCTCACTTGAGTTTTCCTGGGGCCTTGTCTTGCGGGGAGAAAAGTGATTCCTTTATATCTCACATGGCTGTGTATGAACCAGTAACTTGATGACTCTAAAAAATTAATTCTATTTATTTTTAAGTATATGGAAACTTGTAACAAACAGTCTAATTATTCAGATGGTATGCATGCAAACCTTACTGGAGGATACACACAGATTTTTCTTAAAAATGTAATGAAAGTAGTCAGGGGTTTCCATAAAATTCAGGGTAGAGAACAAACCATGAGCAAAAATCTTCCTATTGCCTCTATTCCTACCCACTATATAGAGACTAATGTACAATTTGTGATCTTTATCTGTGTATTTTATGGAATCTTATCCCTTTCAGATTTTGCACATGTTCTTTGACGTCTGTTTCTGTAGGTCTTCCCACCCACCTTGGTAAACTTTCACACACTGATGCCTGAACCTCTCAACACAGTATCAACAGGGGTTCCCTGGTGGTATAGTGGCTGGGCCTCAGTGCTCTCACCGCCATGGCCTGGGTTCGATCCCTGCTCAGGGAACCAACCAAAAAAAAAAAAAAAAAAAAAAAAAAAATATATATATATATATATATCAACAAAGGATTATGTATTACACCACAAGAGTCTCCGCTCTCAGAGTCTTTCCCATTAGTTACACGGTTTTATAGGTAGGGTGGGCCAAGCTCCTAGAAAAGCTTCTCTCAGGTGCCTCTTCCCCCTGTTATGAGAATGAACCCAAACTTTTCCAGAGGGTTTGACAAAACCTTAAAGCCCATCTCTTATTTCATCAACTTCATCTTCTTTCATATTTATGTATCATCAAAGAATTCTTGGTTCCTTTAGATAATAAAATTGTATCTTCCATGTGAATCAGTAGAAATGGTCAAGACACAGGCTTCATGAGTCTTGTCAAACTTTCTTGGACAGCCTGGGTTTCCATAATGAGAAAATTAGAAAATCTTAGAAGGAATGTGAAACCTAGTTTTCAAGACTTCAAAGTCTCAATAGCAAACAGCAGTTGGGGTCACAAAAAGAGTTTCAGGTATTTCAGTAGATAAGATAGGAAATGTAATGGTTAATTTTATGTAACAACTTGGCTGGGTCACAGTGCCCAGATATTTGGTCAAGCATTATACTAGATGTTTCTGCATTGGTGTTTTTTAAGATAAAATTAACACTTAAATTGGTGGGTGGACTCTGAATAAAGCAGATTGCCCTCATAATGTGGATGGACCTCACCCAATCAGTTGAAGTACTTAATAAAACAAAACTGACCTCCTCCCCTGAGTCAGCCTTTGGACTTGAACTATAGCATCAGCTCTTTCCTAGGTTTCCAGACTGCCAGCCTCCTCTGCATATTTGGACTTATCAGCCTCCATAACCCTGTGAGCCAATTCCTCAAATCAATCTCTCTCTCTCTCTCTCTCTCTCTCTCTCTCCCCCTCTCCTTCTCCACACACACACACACACACACACACACACACACACACAATCTTACTGATTCTGTTTCTCTGGAGAGTCCTAATACAGTAAAAGTTACAGTATAATGAATAAAAAATAGAACGTGTATTTTTGATAGAATCGCATAGCATTAGAATGATGGACTTCTGACAAGGGATGAATTGCATTATATAATATATAGTTAGTATATGTGTAACAGGAAATTTGTTAACCTCAGTAAGAGAACTCTAAATGGATGAAAGATAGGAGGGAAATTTATGTAAGACCTGTCTGGAAAGTATCCAACCATGTAATATATTAAAAAAAAAATTGGCACTTATGACTGGATGTTTTTTGGACAGCCCTCATATATAAAAATGTGTATATTATATATATGAGTATATTCCTATTGGTTTCCTTAATTAGCATCTACGTATTGAATTTACTAATGGCTCTTTTTGGTTTATGATTTTTATTCATAACCTAGAAGATATAGGAAGGAAAGGGTGTTAATCCTGCTTTAACTGCTCATTCCACTCAGGTTCCTGATTCTAGCTTATGGTAAACTATTATTCAACCCTCTCTACCCATGTTATTTCTCTTCCTCCTGCACTGATTATTCTAGAGTACCCTTTTTGGTAAGTGTAGTGGAGCCCTCATGTGACACTGCAACTCCTCAATTTTTCATATGTCACACCCAAAGTTCAGCAGCAGAATTACTATGAAACTAATGACATTTAACATTCAGGGCCCCTCACACCCGTAGGTCACTGTCACCACCTTTGGAAGAGCTCTAGCAATGACTTTGTGAAATTTGGAAACTAAAGTATTTTGTCAGTCTTTTTCTAAGAGAATCTCTAAAACTATACTGAATTTCAGGCCCCAAATGCATGCTTGCTTAATGTATTCATAGATTAATTAAAAATACGAGGGATATATACTTTGCAGCATAAAGTATCAGGAATTTAAAAATCTTCAGTTTCTAGAAGTGTGAGTCAACATCACAAGATTAATTTATCAGAATTAATGTAAATTCCTAACATTAACTTCACATAATCAATTGCTTGGATGCAGAATGGAAGAATGGTTTGACAACAGCTGACAGGAAAAAGCTCTAGGACAGAGGCATAAACACACTAGTAGCCAACAAGAATGATGCAACTACTAGAAACCTAATGCAAATTTAGGATTATAGAAGTATTATGTCCTGATGAAGAAAGATTAAATAGCCCCATTGTCTCAATATTGGGCAGATACTATACAGTCAAATTCAACTCTAGTTTGCCAAACCTGAATTGTCAGTCAACCAAGCAGGAATACCAGAATAGTGGGCTGGACAATCCAAATGGTGAAGAAAAGAGATCTGTTTAACTTGAATAACAGATAAGTTAAGAAGAACATAGGCAGTGTATTTAACTCATTACATATAAGTTATATGCAATAGGGAGTAAATATTTTTTTTCATTGCAGCAGACAAAAATAGAATCAATGATGAAACCCAGACTGGTAGATGTGTTCAACAATTGAAATGGGCTGCCTCAAAAAATAATTAGTCTCTTTTTTTTTTTTTTTCTTTGCTTTCAGTTTTATATTCATTTTGTCGCAAATGGCAATATTTCATCTTTTCGTACAGCTGAGTAATATTCCATTGTGTATATGTACCACAGCGTCTTTATCCAGTCATCTGTCGCAGGGACCTTTGGTTGTTTCCATGTTTTGGCCACTGTGAACAGTGCTGCAATGAACATTGGGGTACATAAGTCTTTGCGGACAAAGGTTTTCAAGTTCTTTGGGTAGATCCCCAGAAGGGGGATTGCTGGGTCAAATGGTAGCTCCATTCCCAATTTTCTGAGGAACCTCCACACTGC